>CM042317.1:23302040-23322040 GCA_023566125.1 Zingel zingel | reverse complement strand
TTTTATGTATACATGTAAAAATACATCTTTCAGAGTTAGTACTTTAGAGTGGAAAATCTCCAATTAAACTAACGTCACAATGCTATTTCTCTAACCTAAGTCATTTAGTCTGAGATTATAATCATGACATTTTGTAATTTGTGGTTGTTATTTTTGTGAAATGTAATTTAAAATCTTCCAAGTTCACATCATTGTTAAAGCATTATGATCAAGTTTCGGTCATATTTTGACTCTATTTTATATTACCTGTCCTACTGTTCACTCTAAACAAGTCATTAGGAAGCTGCTTCTAGTTTTGTTGGTTATCTCTCCACACATATTCCACATGTACAGATCGATCTCCTTCTCCTTCCGCAAATATTTTTTTAAGTTAACTTGGCATAAATGGCCAAATTCCCAGGAGCCGTTGAGTTAATTTCTCTTCCAAAGAAGACTTTATTTTCTAACTGCAGAACATATTCCTCAAGGAGGTAGTTATCATGTCTGTTGGCTGATGTTAGCTTTGGATCAAGGACCAATTTATTGAAGAGGTTTTAGTGTTGATCTGGGATTTCTTCAATTACATGACATTTTTCAGTCTCCATAATCAACAGAAATTAATATTAATAGTAAATATAAATTCTGGGTTAATGAAGCAATTTGACATACGATTGAAGTGAAGGAATGTCTTTGCGTTGTTCGGCACTGGCAGGGAATTTCACTTTCTGAGTACCTTTCAGTTGGAAAAATGCTCACTTCTCAATTGTAATAGTTGCACAATAATAATAAAGACATTTTTATTTTGCACTTATAGGCTACAAATAGCTTAAAAACAGATGTGAAAAACTGAAGTTAAACATGTAACGGGAGAGGTCAAGAAGTTATGGTAAAAAGTAAATTGATTAAAACGATAAAACGTTAAAAACATGAGTTACAAACAAAATACAGGAAATAAATAAATAGGAAATAAGTGCAAAAAATGGATGCATGCGTAGATGGATGGACAGATGGATCTTTTTCAACTTCCCTCCATGGTCACATCATTCAAAGAAACTTGTTAGGTGCTCTTTCATGGGGAGAAATAAATAATTAGTGGTAAGCTTGCTGTTGTTGCTCTGTATCAAGGTTAATCAGGTTTAGGTTGTCAAACAGATCAATTATAAACTAACCTTATGATCACATGATCACATGATCGACTGCACCCTGCGTCATTTCTAATTATAGTGTGAACAACAATAGCTGCTTTTCTGTTTGTGCTTTGTGTGTACTATGACATTCTTTATTAGGAAAGATTGATTTCCCTTCAGGCTGACTTCATGTCTCAGTTAATGATATATTACTGTAAATGCCGCCACAAGGCAAACTTACTCTCAATGACAAGCCAGGCGCATCCACACACACACACACACACACACACACACAACCTGTTCTCCCTGATTCTCCCAGTACATCTGTACTGGGAGAATGTGGACGGCAGAGGAATTTCGAAGCCCAGCAGCTTTTGGAATTCCATTGTTTGTTCTTACAGTGTTATGTGTGTGGTTACCCCATACTGCCTGTGGTGGATATAGAGACAAAGATGTGATTGTTCCCCAGGGAGCCAGACATTAATATACTATAACATAGCTCAGAGTCAGAGTCACCTGTCTTTATTACACAAACACACACAGTATTCATTTAACGTGACTTTGGAAAACATAGAGATCGTATTGAAGGCAGATCATAATCTCCCTCACATATATTTTATAGCCATTTTTATGATAGCCAGAGTTCAACCTAGCTGTATCTCAGCTCTCAGATATCTGGAAATCATCCAGAGATCATATTGTTCCATTCTCCAAAATTCATTACCTCTATTTACAGTATCACTCAATCTCTTAAATAGCATTTATGACAGGATCAAGTGAAACACACATGCTCGCAGTGTTTTGCTTCTGTCTCTCGAGGTTCTCCTTGTTTTCCTGATAATTTGGTCTGCCTCGCATGTCCACCAGCAGCTGGCATCGATACAGACCTGTTGCGTTTATGATTCATCATAATTATCCTTATCAGACTGGAACTAAAAAATTTTTTTGTCATTGTGCAGTAGAAGCTTATATGTGATTTTCGTGATCGAAGAGTATGAAGAAAAGTGATACTATCTTGTCGCTTTTTGTCATTCTGTCAAGGTTGCTATGGCAGTAACTCCTCAAAAACAAATACACTAACTTTAACATGTGTGAGAACCTGCATTCATAACAATAAGCAATGGTCTGTTATAGTGTGCTCCATTTACCTTGGAACTTGGAAGCCGGAGCTAGGAACGAGGTCAAACCAGAGTTGCTCTAGGTCAGCCATTGTTAGTAATACCAGTGTATAACATAACAATGCATTACGCAGTTTTTTTGTGCATACAAACAGCGTAATAACATGTCCACAGATAAAAGTTGGACAGGACTGTGTGTACGACTGATTTAGTGAGACAAAAATAAGACAGAAGTGCTCATAACTTTATCTTACTACAGCTTTCACAACTGTTATTGATTTTGAGCTCAGGGTACTGCGAGGATGTCCCGGTTCCGAGCTTGGAAATCTGAGGTCAGGGGGCGTTTCTGACTTTGACCTCTGAAAATCCAACTTCCGAGTACAAATGGAACGCGAGTGGTGGACTGAAGAACAAATCAGTCCACCACTTTGGTCCAGACTGAAATATCTCTTATAACTTTTGGATGTGCTGTCACAAAATTTAACACAGACATTTGTGGTGCCCCGAAGATGAATCCTAATGACTTTTGTGATCCCAGACTCTACCTCTAGCGCCACCACGAGACATATAAAATAGTTTGGGTCAGAAATAAAAGAAGAAAAACTTGAAAAACCATGCAGGCCTTTCAGTTAGGGATGCACCAAATCCAGATTTTTGGGGTTCAGCCGAATACCAAATCCAGTGGTTAAGATTCTGCCGAAACCGAATACCGAGTTCTACTCCCATCCTCCGTCCATTAACACAGTAAACACATTAATGAAGTAAACAACGTCCACAGCCTCTAAAATAGTTAAATGTAACAACTTAATGTTGAATTCACACGCTCTTTTCCCATCGTAGGAAAGCACATCGCTATCGCCAGATGAGTGACAATTTTGTTTGGCAAATTTTCGCTAACCAGCGTATGATGAAGGCATGTTGGGTTGGTGAAATTAGAAAGCTAACGTTTGCTAACGAGCACCAGTCACTCCGCTCACACTGTAGGGAGACTCCGAGAGAATAGCTGACAGCCCGGGAGAGGCACTGTCTGGTTCACACAAGTTTTTAGCTGTGACTGTCCTTCCTTTGCCGTACCTGAAGTTGCTGCATTTCGGCTGATGCACAACTTGTATTCTTTCGGATGTTTCATATGCACATGTTTTAACAGTGTCTCTGCTGACTAAATGAAATATGGCAGAGTGGATATTAGCTCACGTTAGGTTGTGAATTAGCATACTGTCACTACTGCTGTGAAGCCAACCAGTTGGGAGCAGCTATCACAAACAATAGCACACGGACGAGGTCAAACTGACCTATTGAAAACAGCAAACAGTGAAACAGCAAAGCTAACGTTATTACTTACTTGTCCATAAGGAGAGCCCTCATCAGTTTTCCATCCTTTGGAATCACAGAGGTTTCTACAGCATTAAAACGCCTCACCGATGTTAACAAGGCTCTTCATCCTTTCCCGGTCATACAACTTATTTTTAATTTTGTATTCTTCAGTCCTTTTCCTCTTTTACTGTTTTTCTGCCAAATCTTGTTGATAACTCCTGGCCCCCACTCGCTGCTTTCCCCCTCTCCCCCCGCCACCATCACTTGCGCAACCTGTTGCTGATTGGCTGGAATAGTGTTTTGTGGCTCTTGCACACCTTTCTGTTTGTTTTCCTTTTACACAGCCAGGGCTGTGTAGGAATCCCAGGGTTTTTTTAAGTGCAGAGCTATGTGACCGTGAGGAGATATTCTCCTAATTTGACAAAAAGTGTAGTCTGTAGTCAGGAAGTTCGGACTGGACTTGATCTGTTGTGGAGCAACTATGCTTGAACCAGAGCTGTTCGGACCAATCAAATTGTCAGGGCGGGCTTTATACAATGATGGATAGATGATCAACAGTAACGTAATCAAATCACCAAAGAGCACTTGGGTTGAATTTGTTTGCAACAAAGATGGCTGCCATCGCGTCTGTTATAGAAGATATCGACAGTGCATTCATTTTAAAAGAGGAACAGAGAGCTTTGATCACGTATGTATATACATTGCCACACCCGTCCGCATGACACGGAAACTGACACCTCTGCCTTTGCTCTGTCAAAGCCTGCTTTTGACTTGCCTCTGATTGGTTGTAGGTTCATCCAATTGAGTGCAGAGGTATTTTCTTTCCAGGTTCAGTTGAAACACGCCCCATAATCACAGCCCAATGCAGCAGTATCAGACTCATATTCTGACTAGAATCTGAGTATGACGACATCAGGCTACAAAAAGTGTATTGGATTAACATCACTTCCTATACCTTTAACTAGTGACATCTAGTCTTACAGAGTGTGGTCTAGACCGACTCTATCTGTAAAGTGTCTCGAGATAACTCTTGTTATGATTTGATACTATAAATAAATTGAAATTGAAATTGAAATTGAATTACATTTAAACAATTAAACAGGAAAAGAAATATTGTGTGTAAAATGTAATGTTTTTGATCAAACATCTGAGCAAAGGTCACACAGCAAAATGTGCTTTCCTTTTGTACAGCAAACAACTAAAATTACACCAAAAGTGCTCCAACATAATGACATTATATTAATTGAAATAAAGTTGGAACACTGCCGCTTGTTATTTTACTTCTGAAATCATTAAAACTCAGTTCAGATGCAGCTTCTGCACTGACATGGAACATGATTGAATCAAAACTTGATTGACAGCCCGATTAAGTGTCCACAAACAATCAAACAAAAATGAGGTGTGCCTGTGGCGCCTGGAGGCCACGCTGCATTTGGTCTGTTTGTAACCCTAGATCAGGGGAAAACCTACTTTTCCCATCATGCCCTGAGAGTTAGTAAGTGGACGGCACTTTGTTTTGAGAGATTATTGTTGCCCATGTAGGGGGGATGCCACAGCTAATTGGGAGCCAGACAATTTTAACCAACATACAGTGTGTCTTGATCACCAGTGGTTAAATCTGTGCAGACATTGTTCATCTCAAACAAGTACTGTATATTGACAAAATGTGTACGATATTTAAAGATCTAGCAAATGGTTGGTTTCCAGAACGTGGGAAGAAATAAATGCACTAAATTAGAAGAGTTTTGACAGTGAGCAAAAATTATTGCAATTGAATTAAATTGAATTGAATGCCTTTATTGACATTGCATTTAAGTACAATGGAATTGTAGAGCCACTCTAGTAAGGTGCATCATCATTGTAACTCATCTCTCAACACATTCATTGCACACACACACACACACACACACACACACACACACACACACACACACACACACACACAAAGGTTGCAATGCAAAGGCTGTGAATCAAAATCAGAGTGCCAAGATTAAGTAGAAATTAACCAGAAAAAGGATGGAGAAAAAAATATCTTCTTTATACTAAAATTTTGCAAAAGCTTAATCTGATTATTTACGTGTGCAGCAGCAGCTCCTGTAAAGAATGCAAGTATCATCATGTTTCACTATCATGTTTCATTTTACCTGAGTGTTAAAAGACATGTGGGTCCAGTTAAATCTTACCTGCCATCTGCCTTCCACAGAACTACATACAGTAACACCCTGTATATTGTATATTTTTTATTGGTTATTGTTGGAGTATGGCCAACATTACTCTGTTATCCTGGTTCTCATTTGACATAGTTGTATATTCAAGGAGTTGAAGGTGTATTGTCGCTGTCTATATTAATTATGATGGCTTATTTTATTTACAGTCCTTATTTCCTGTTGGTTTATGCTCAGTCAGAACCTACAGTTATGACTACAGTTATGAATGAGGGCAGAGGCTGCCTCTCGGTACGGAATCACTGCACAACAGATGCATACATACATACATACATACATACACACACACACACACACACACACACACACACACACACACACACATACACACACACACACACGTATGCTTAATTTAAGTAACAAACTTATTTTAACCCAAACCAGAGTCGGCTCTACTTGTGTTTTGTGCTAATTAGCAAATGTTAGCATGCTAACATGCTAAGATGGAATAAACATACACCCCAGCATTGTCACTGTGAGCATGTTAGCATGCTGACATTAGCATTTAGCTCAAAGCACCGCTGTGCCTAAGTAAAGCCTCAAAGAGATGCTAGCAGTGCAGAGCCCGTCATAAAAATGAACTTTGTTGTAGGCTACATGTAAGCTACAGGAGACTACACCAGCAGCCACATTTTGCACTAAAATATCCCTTCTGGTAAAACAGCAGAAATAGATTTTTAGGTTTATTGCCATTTCTTTAAACCAATCACAATTGTCTTGGGCGGCGCTAAGCTCCGTACGGAGCAACGGCACCTCTGCAAAATTACCTCGTCAAGGAACTTTGTTTGGATGGATCATGTGTACGTTCAAAAGTTGTTTTGGTCGTGCAACAGAAAACTCAGATTGGACAGATGGTCTAGCTAGCTGTCTGGATTTACCTTGCAGAGATCTGAAAAAAGGTTAACCATAGGTCTCATAAATCGACCGGAGTTTAAAATTCCAACACAAAGGAAGCCCAAGACAACGGATATCCGGCCTAAAAGAGTGAAATCCGACAATGTTAAAAGTTATTTTAACACATGAACCCTTAATATCTAAATGCCATCAAATTACCTATAAAGTTTGCATGTGTGAAGTTGTTAGCACTTTACAGCTGATGAGCTCTGACCATTTTGCTCAATGTGCTGAAAGGTTAAAGCTTTTACAGATTTATCCAGTGGGCGTTAACTCTGCATTGTATGCCACTGTATGCACATGCTGGCTCATGCATGTGCATACAAAGTGTGTGTGTGTGTGTGTGTGTGTGTGTGTGTGTGTGTATGTGTGTGAGTGCGTGTGTACTTGCAGATACAACGTATAATATACACATGGGTACATATAACCCTGAGATAGTGTGAAAAGCACCATCAGTAATCCCTCATCATGCAAGTATGCAGTAACGCATGACAAGAGGCAAAAAGAAAACGAACGAAAAGAAGAATGCGGCTGTAAGAGCTCATCAGCAGCAACAAACAGGCGTGGCAAAGCGCTACTCCAAACCAATATGTTTCTACAGAAAATATAATAACTTCAGATAATCTACAGTCCTCACTGTGGACAGTTTCTTTGGAACAGAAAACTGTGCCAGGTGTTTGTTATTCTTGTCAACCTGATATGTGTCTACCTACATAGGAATTTGATGTTTTGGTTTTGATCATTGTGATGGAAAGACAAAGATCAAGAAAGAAAGATTATAAATTGAGCATATGTACCAGCACACAGGTATGTGACCTACGTGATATACAGTGAGGAAAATAAGTATTTGAACACCCTGCTATTTTGCAGGTTCTCCCACTTGGAAATCATGGAGGGGTCTGAAATTGTCATCGTAGGTGCATGTCCACTGTGAGAGACATAATCTAAAAACAAAAATCCAGAAATCACAATGTATGATTTTTTAACTATTTATTTGTATGATACAGCTGCAAATAAGTATTTGAACACCTGAGAAAATCAATGTTAATATTTGGTACAGTAGCCTTTGTTTGCAATTACAGAGGTCAAACGTTTCCTGTAGTTTTTCACCAGGTTTGCACACACTGCAGGAGGGAGTTTGGCCCACTCCTCCACACAGATCTTCTCTAGATCAGTCAGGTTTCTGGGCTGTCGCTGAGAAACACGGAGTTTGAGCTCCCTCCAAAGATTCTCTATTGGGTTTAGGTCTGGAGACTGGCTAGGCCACGCCAGAACCTTGATATGCTTCTTACAGAGCCACTCCTTGGTTATCCTGGCTGTGTGCTTCGGGTCATTGTCATGTTGGAAGACCCAACCTCGACCCATCTTCAATGCTCTAACTGAGGGAAGGAGGTTGTTCCCCAAAATCTCGCAATACATGGCCCCGGTCATCCTCTCCTTAATACAGTGCAGTCCCATGTGCAGAAAAACACCCCCAAAGCATGATGCTACCACCCCCATGCTTCACAGTAGGGATGGTGTTCTTGGGATGGTACTCATCGTTCTTCTTCCTCCAAACACGGTTAGTGGAATTATGACCAAAAAGTTCTATTTTGGTCTCATCTGACCACATGACTTTCTCCCATGACTCCTCTGGATCATCCAAATGGTCATTGGCAAACTTAAGACGAGCCTTGACATGTGCTGGTTTAAGCAGGGGAACCTTCCGTGCCATGCATGATTTCAAACCATGACGTCTTAGTGTATTACCAACAGTAACCTTGGAAACGGTGGTCCCAGCTCTTTTCAGGTCATTGACCAGCTCCTCCCGTGTAGTCCTGGACTGATTTCTCACCTTTCTTAGGATCATTGAGATCCCACGAGGTGAGATCTTGCATGGAGCCCCAGTCCGAGGGAGATTGACAGTCATGTTTAGCTTCTTCCATTTTCTAATGATTGCTCCAACAGTGGACCTTTTTTCACCAAGCTGCTTGGCAATTTCCCCGTAGCCCTTTCCAGCCTTGTGGAGGTGTACAATTTTGTCTCTAGTGTCTTTGGACAGCTCTTTGGTCTTGGCCATGTTAGTAGTTGGATTCTTACTGATTGTATGGGGTGGACAGGTGTCTTTATGCAGCTAACGACCTCAAACAGGTGCATCTAATTTAGGATAATAAATGGAGTGGAGGTGGACATTTCAAAGGCAGACTAACAGGTCTTTGAGGGTCAGAATTCTAGCTGATAGACAGGTGTTCAAATACTTATTTGCAGCTGTATCATACAAATAAATCATACATTGTGATTTCTGGATTTTTGTTTTTAGATTATGTCTCTCACAGTGGACATGCACCTACGATGACAATTTCAGACCCCTCCATGATTTCCAAGTGGGAGAACTTGCAAAATAGCAGGGTGTTCAAATACTTATTTTCCTCACTGTAAATTCTTACTTCTTCTTCCTGTCTAAAGGTTCACAGTGTATTGTGGCGTCAGCTCATTGAGTTCTCTCTGAGTCATTTTTGACACAGAAACACAGTTACAGTGACTTATCCGACCCGACCAGCCGTCTATCATGCTCACATCCTGCTCTGTAAGACATCGACATGTCTCATGCTTCACCGATAGAGCTGGCTTAGCCTAAGTGGATGTGTATTCAGACATGAAAGGCTTATGCCTCTACTAATATAGAAACCATCCATGAAATAACAGCTGTCATATCATCGCTGCCTTGTTTCAACAGCCAGCTCTGCAGCAGCACCCAGGACTGTCTCACTTTGCTACACAAAGAGCATAGAGGACAGGGCTATAATGAGAGTGCGTACGTGCGTGTGTGTGTGTGTGTGTGTGTGTGTGTGTGTGCGTGCGTGCGTGCGTGCATATATGCTACTAAGGCATCCACAGCAATATAACAGTAACAGAAAACTAACAAACTGAATATTGTACTAGGCATATGTGACATAAAAAGCTATTTTGGGATGAATGACATTAGAAGAACATTAAGTGATAGTTTAGTTTAGTAAGTACGTAAGTGATAATGCAAAGTGAATTGAATGAACAAGCTGTACTGCATTGTGTTCTAAATCATACCTACAGCAGGAGTACTATGGCCCCTTGACAAAAGATAGAACAGGAATAAGTGTTCACTGGAATTGTGTTTGATTGATGAAAGATCTTGTCAGCTGACCTGTCAGCTGATCAATCAACAAGTATTTACTGTGGCTACAAAATAAAACTGCATTACAGTATGAATGTTGTACATGTAAGTGAACATGGAGTCGGTACGAAAAAACATGGACAGAGAAGATAGGTAAAGATTTTCAATATCAGGACAACTGAGTGTATCATCACCTTTATACCATGGCCACTGACCTAGTAAAATACAAAGGCTGTGTGCAATTCTTTTTCTTTTTTTAAGTTAGTTTGTCATATTTAGCCATGGTTACGTCAGTTTCACCAGTGAGAATTACAACTGCATGGACTGATTTTTGAACATGAGGGTGCAAAAAAAGTCTTCATTGTATTAAACATAGCAGCTTTTGATATTTATTCTAATGTCGAAACAATGTGACAATGTGTACATGCACACGTGCACAGTCTTATTAGAAAATCAAAACAATTATTAAAAAAGCCGCAACCATGACTATAAGCTGTAGAGTTGAGGTAATGATTCTCAGTGGGTTCACGAGTTGTTGACAGAAACTGTTGTCCTAAAACAAAATTTGAATGTGCACCTGTCTGTAATTTAGAAACAAGTATTACCTGTATTGATGATTGAAAAGTGTTGCACATGAAATTAAGTAATCGCTGATTTTACGCTGTGCCCTATAATTATCTATCCCTCCCTCGTAAGAGTATGCAGTTCCTTGTGGGAAGAGCTTGTTTCTTGTCCCGCCCAGCACTTCCTCCTCTTCCTCAGGGGTTTTACTTGTAAAAGTGTATATAGTACACTGGGGTATTGCTATTTCTGAGTAAAAAAGATGCAAATATGTTTTTTCCATCACTAACAATGTGCCATTCAGGTCAGGGTGACAGATTTGTCACCTACAACATACCTACAATGTTTTATCAATAACAAGTCTCTGCAGTTGTTAAAGATTAGTATTATAATAGCTTAAAAAGTTTCAAATTGTTGTTTTGTGGTGGAAGTTAACTAAGTACATTCACTCAAGTACTGTACTTAGGTACAATTTTGAGGTACTTGTACTTTACTTGAATATTTCCATTTTCTGCTACTTGATACAGTACTTCTACTTCACTACAATTCCGTAGCAAATATTGTACTATACAATATACTATATTGGAATAATATATACTATATTGTATCCCACTACATTATTTTAGTTACTAGAATTTAGGCCTAATTTGAAGATTGAGATGAATAATCAAAAATAAATTTATAATTAAAAAAAAAGAATTGTGATGATGTAGCCTATTATTATAAAGGTTAAAGACAAGGTAAAACTGTATTGGTCACTGGGAGGAAATTCACACGCACCTGCAGTATATTGGCTAAAGTAATTGAATTAGGTCCACATTCACCAGCTGCAACATTAAAGTGATAAGCACATTAATGCATTAATAATTATAATCCAGTAATATAATGTATTTTTTTCTGAAATGAGCCATTCTGCATAATGAGTAGGCTACATAGACTACTTTAATATTGATGCTAATACTTTTGTACTTTTACTAAAGTAGCCTAACATTTTGACTGCAAGACCCTTATTAGGCAACTTATAACATAGTATGTCTGCACTGTGGTATTACTAGGCTACTTTTAATTAGGCTAAGTACAAGATTTGACTATAGCCAACTTCTTCCACCAATGTTGTCTCTTAACTTGACAAATTGCAACACTCACCCACACGCACGCACACACACACACACACACACACACACACACACACACACACACACACACACACACACACACACACACACACACACACACACACACACACACACACACACACACGAACTGGACTGCCCCGCCCTGGTCCCGCCCAGGTCCCGCCCAGCGGTCAGACCCCATGGAGAACACAGACAGACCGAGTCATGTGCCAGCAGCAACACTTTCTAAACGACAACCTGAGACACACACACACACACACACGTGCACACGCACACACACCCAAACACACACACAGAGACAGAGAGAGAGAGTTTCGTAACTTCGGGAAGTTTTGTGGAGCCATCGATAAGTGGACTTGTCGTGTTTTTCAGAGCCTGGTGTCAGAGACACAGCGGAGGGCTGATCGTCGCCTGCGTCACTTTTTCACCGGAGTTGCCTAATTGAGTTTCTCACTGAGAGGCAGCCTTTGCCGTTCAGCAAGGCAGCTGTGAAACTATCATCTCTCTTCCTGGAATAGACTGGTATACTCCATCTGAGAAGTAAGTTTGACCTTCCTATGTTACTGCGGGCAGTTTCATACGGCGACCCCGGCACACTGTTCTTAGGCCTATTTTCTATCGGATGTACTATTCTACTGTGGTGAAGCCTGTAATTTGCTGGGTGGTCTTTTAAAGGATAGATGTGTTGTATTAAAGCAGACTTTATTATGGGAAAGGAAAGAAGTCCATCAATTCAAAGCTGTGGGTCTTTTGTTAATGAGATCAAGCTGATTGTGTCTGGTTAATTGTTGAAGTTGATTTTGTGTGTTAAATCAACATTTTCGCATAGGCTATTTCATGTTTTAAAACCGGTGAAAATTGTATTTAAAAAAAATGTATTGGCATGACGACTAACGATCTTAACAGTGGTTGATAACTGGTGTAACCCGACAGCTTATGGCAGCAGAGAGTCCCTGCTATTTATAGCTTTTAGAGCATTTTATAGAACGTAGCCTATTGTGGTTTACTACTAGCCTAATAATAAAATTAAACTAGTGGTCAAATACAGGCTAGTGATGGAGAAAAAATCTTTCAGTGTTTTCTCTCCATCTGTTCAGTTGGCTCCCCTCTTTTTCAGTGTTATTGACATATAACAATGTGTGACCATAGTGTGATTGTGATCTGTTTAAAAGGGTCTAGATTTAGAGATTTAGTAGGCTACAGATACAAAATATCAGTGTGATCAATTAGGGCTCAGTTGATCTGTCTTTATTTATTTTTTTTAATAAGAGATTAATTAGTTCCAAGAAAATTGTGAAGATTGCCTATTACAGGTTATGAGAGTCCACAGTGACACATTTATGTGTCTTATTTTGTCAAAAAAATCTAAAGATATTTAATTTGAAATAACACAACAAATTAAATTAAATTGCTAGATTAAACAACTGAAATAATTCCTTGATTGTCAAAACTGTTGCTGCTTCTCTGTCACTGGATCTATTGATTGATTGATTCATTTTTACTTTGGCTGTAGATCATATTGACCAGCCATCAGTAAAGACTGAACATGATGCTCAAGCATAAGCAAGCTCTGTGAGAGATGACCCTCAGTGTTGCTGCGTGGTGTCAGAGCTGAGTGCAGTTTTACACACAGAGGAGCATATGTGGCAGGTGTGTGTGTGTGTGTGTGTTTAAACATTCAGTCACACCTGAGCTTCTGTCTTACCTCTGGTTTCACTACATCCTTTATAATACACCTCACATCTCTTTCTCTCTCTGTTTCTCCGTCTCTGTCTCTCCTTGTTTCCTGTGCTTTGTTTCAAGGCTGAGGCTTGCGTCACACATTCCACTTGGCATATGAAGCCCTTATCCTGTTTAGAGCCGAGAGAGAGAGAGAGAGAGAGAGAGAGAGAGAGAGAGAGAGAGAGAGAGAGAGAGAGAGAGAGAGAGAGAGAGAGAGAGAGAGAGAGAGAGAGAGAGAGAGAGAGAGAGAGAAGGATGTGGGGGGTGGACGGGTGGAATGAGGGCGATCTCTCTCTCTCTCTCTCTCTCTCTCTCTCTCTGCCTTTTTGTCTTACTTTACATTCTTCAATCTCTCTGAACGAGTTTAAAGAAGAAGACGATTGCCTCTCTTTTTTTTTTATTCATTTCAAATTTATTTGTTTTTCCTTAGAAAAATACCTCACCCACCTACCTATTCACCTTTTTTCCTAAATCAACATGCTGATGTTATCTGGTGGAACAAAATGCGCAAGAGTGCGTGCATACATACACACACTGCTCAAAGGGCATGTCCGAGGGAACATTAGGGCTAAACATTAAACTCCTGGATGCTGAAGAGTTGGTAAATTCTCCATTAGAAGTTAAGGGAATAAGGACACCGTGGTCAACAGACAGCCATAAACTTAAAAAGCTGTAACTCATTACACAAGTTCACATGCGTGCCAGCACACGCATGCACATACACAGTTATGTAAAAACGCAGACACACACTTGTGGAGTGTGTCTGTTACTGCTCTTAAACCGCTGGATTGAGCCACTGTGCATGTGTAGCTCTTTCTTACCCCCAGGCCCCCTCCCCATGTTTGAGGTTCATTGAAGTTTTGTCATATTTTGGTCAAAACCCACTTCATTTTCTTCCTCGTTTCTGTCTATGCCTTGTTCTTTCCACTTCCATTTTGACATAGTTTGGTCAGAGCGGCTGTTTTCATTGCCCTTTCTCTCCTTCTATTCCCCCCTCTCTCCTCTCATTCTTCGGGTAGGGAGGTGCAATGTAGGGGGGGTGTCAGACAGGAAACCGCAGGCCCCCTGCAGCAGCACCCCCCATTTGGCTTCACTCTCCTCCTTCTCTTCTTTACACCCCCCGACCCATCACGCAGTGTGGAAATAATAACAGTCAGACTAAACTCTGAGGGCTTCCGCTTCTCCCTCTCCTTCTCTCTTTCTCTCTGGCAGCCTCTCTCGTCCTCTCTGTCCTCAGTTGTCTGGAAAGCCTCAAAACTTTGCTCTCTTTGACAAGTGCGGCTTGAGGTACGTGTGTGTGTGTGTGTGTGTGTGTGTGTGTGTGTGTGTGTGTGTGTGTGTGTGTGTGTGTGTGTGTGTGTGTGTGTGTGTGTGTGTGTGTGTGTGTGTGTGTGTGTGTGTGTGTGTGTGTGTGTGTGTGTGTGTGTCAGTGTTTGAGCCTTATGTCAACTCCGGTGTGTCTTTTAATGTGCATATGCTTTTGTGTGGATGTGCGTGTTATGATGGATTCTGTTTCCTCTCCCCTGCTTACGGCCCCCTTTTGACTTCCCCCGAGGTCTGCAGGCCTGCAGCCCCACAGTCTGCTGGAGAGCAGCGGAGAGTGGCTACGTGCCCATGCATGTGTGTATGTGTGCATTTGTGTGTTTGTGGGGGTAAAAGGATGAGAGGAGTGGGTGAGCCAGCTTAGATGAGGGAATAGGAAGCAAAAATAAGAGGATATGTTACTTCAGTAGGGGCCCTTAACATGAGAAGAGTCAAAGTCAGAGCATATGAGGTGTAATCAGGGGGGTCATGAGTAGGAAGTGAGGTAAGGGGTTGAAATTAGGGAGCAGGAAAGTACAGTAGAGGGTGAAGGTTTGAAAGAAGGAGTAAATTCAAGTAAGTCAAGGGCAGCAGAAGGAGCGTGGAGCAAGAAGAAACTACATTGGAGGTGAGTTTAGAAAAAGGAAAAGTTAAACGCTGGAGTATTAGCTCGTCATCTTGCTGAGTCATGTAATTGGGATCTTAAGTTTAGAAAAATCAGTGCATTCCCTGAGGGGTGTAATGTAAATAGTAATATGCTACAGTATGTACATGAAGTTCTACACTGCAAGTGATGGAGTGCCTCAATGCTCGAGTGCTGTGTGAACCAGGAGATTTGTATTCTAAGTGACAGTGTAAGACAAGTCATGGTATAAGAAAGCACAGGACTGACATGAGGTAAGACTGACAAGGTAAAAGAGGTGGTAAAGAAAAAGAAAGAGAAGCAGGGAACTGAAGGCTGTAAGTGTGTGCGTGTGTGTCTATTGCAGCGTGTTCTTGGACAAAGCTGTTGTCTGGAGGTTTCTGGTCTCTCTGGTGATCTCATCATCTCCAGCCTGTTGCCATTAGACAAGAGTGTGTGTGTGTGTGTGTGTGTGTGTGTGTGTGTGTGTGTGTGTGTGTGTGTGTGTGTGTGTGTGTGTGTGTGTGTGTGTGTGTGTGTGTGTGTGTGTGTGTGTGTGTGTGTGTGTGTGTGTGTGTGTGTGTGTGTGTGTGTGTGTGTGTGTGTGTAATAATAATTTAGTGATTTAGTGTGTGTATTCTGTTGAGCTAGCAGAAACTTGGGGTGTGTGTGTGTGTGTGTGCTCGTGTGTGGTTGAGTCAGTAGCCAGGGACTCCAAGCCACAATATTTTCCCCTTCAGTCATGTTGTTTTATATCATTCATAGAGAGGGAGAGAAAAAAAAGAGTGCGGGTTGGTGTGTGGTTCAGATAAATACACTAGTATGGACATGGGTGATTGCTGAGGAGCGAGTGAAGAAGAGGTGTAGAAGAAGATCTGGAGGGTGAGTCCAAGGGTGGAGAGAGAGAGGGGTGTAGGAAGTGTTTGCTGAGTGGGTTGGGGTTGAGTACACAGTAGCTCTACTGACCCAGAAGGACAATATTTGCAGACCACACTTGACATGCACAAACACACACCCACATGTAGAACGCACTGGGAGAAAATACTCGTCAACAACTCCAGGTAGGATTAGTTAACCAAAAACTACTACTTTACTGCTACTTTACCAAAAAGGTGCAGCACACACTGTTTTTTTCACGTCACACTATGTGTGCCCTGTGATTTTACATCTGAGGGCGATACAGTACCTGGAAATGCTCTGATGAAGCAGAGGTGCAACAGCTGTCTAAAAGAGGTTGTTGTCCTCCGTCAGATCAGTTTGACCCATTAAAAAAACTCAATCTTTTGGAGGATCAATGCAACTAGGGCTGCAACTAACGATTATTTTAATTGTCAATCAATCTGTAGATAGTTTTCTTGATTAATCTATTATTAATTTGGTCTATGAAATGTCTGAAATACTAAAAAGGACAATTTCTTTTTTATGGGCATTTCCGCCTTTAATGATAGGGCAGCTCAGACATGAAAGGGGAGAGACAGGGGAAAGACATGCAGGAAAACCCTCACAGGTCAGACTCGAATTCTGGACCTTCTGCATCGATGAATAAACCTCTATATATGTGCACCTGCTCTACCAACTGAGCTAAGCAGTCACAACAGCCATTACAATTTCTTGTAATGTCTTCAAATGTCTTGTTTTGACAAGATAAAACAGCAAATCATCACAATTGAGGCCTTATGGTTTGTGGAGGTGTACTGAGGCAGACGCTGCACCGCTAAGTTAAATTTATTTCCTGTGATTATCTAAACTTTGTGTTTCATTGTATTTATTGTTATGATACACCCCGAGGTAAAGTTTGTCTTTTTCACAAGGACGTCTCCCCTCTCACCATCCTGCTGTCACATGTTGATAACCTCTGTTCATTTCCCTGTGTGGTAAACCCTAACCACCTGGCATACACACCTCCACGCAGATTAAAACAAAATAACATTAATGATCTACTGCTGCTGCTACTATGTGACCAAGATATCTGTAACCGTTACCCAATGACAAGCAGATTTAGCCCACTAATCTATAAGTATTTGTGTCTCAGACTGCATGATTCAACTTCACCTTCTTGTGAAGCCTGTGAGAGGGATCACATAGGTGAACTGGAAGAGGAATGGTATGTTATTGTGTTCTTTAAATGAATTAATTGTTTGCCGAGTGCTGCAGGGGTTTGTTACAGTTTTCGTCACAGATCTCTCTGAACTGATAAAGCTAGTTATGGCATTTTCTTGAGCATGTGAACTTATAACTAACGTTTCTATTATTACGACTGTGTTTTACTCTGTCATTCATTATCTGTTTATACTCCAGCATCCAGTTATTGTTGCCCACAGGAAAAAATCTAGATGTTAATAAATACATTAATAAATGTACAACTAGCCTACATTGCAATGTGTTATAAACTTTTTATTAAATATATGAAATAAACATTTTCTAAATGCCAATTAGGGGGACTTAAAGTAAAGTGTTACTTAACATCTTTGGGTTTTTGACTGTGGCTCAGACAAAACAAGTATCTGAAGACATTACCTTGGACTGTTGGATTTTGTGATGGACATTTCTTACTATTTTCTGACATTTACACTTAATTGAAAATTATATATATCGACAGGTTAATCAATAATAATGGTTATTAGCAGCCAAACATGTTAAATGTTGGGCCTGAAGCTGTGATTGGGCCTGTTTCCCGGTGCTTTCCATCCGTGACAGTGTCGCCTTGTTTGCAAATGTGATTAGTTGTGAGTCAGAGATGTGTTTCTTGCAGTATTTTATCAGTTCCAGTACTTGCTGCATTGCTGTTTCAGTCGCAGGGTGGAAACATTTAGATATTAAAACAGGATAGACACAAAGTTTGGGGTCTTCCACAATGGCCACTGATTTCTCAAACCCATTTTTTGTGTGTCTTTTGGACATTTAAGATGTCTTGTGTCTGTAGGGAAAATACCTGTAAGCTGTACTTACTGTTTACTGTACATTTACTCTTTTGTCCTTTTCTTGTTTCGCGATCTATTTGTACTTGATATCTACTCTTATTGTCACCTCATCATGTGTGATTCACAACCACAAAAGAATAACTGCTTGACCCCCAGTTGAACTACATTACAATACAAACCCAGATTAGAAAACACACTCTCAAAGACACACACATACACACAGGCCCCACCTGACTGCAGTCTCTTTGTTTTCTATGGAGCCAGGCAAAGGGTGAGGCTTCAGTTGTCATGTTCACACCCTTCCTGACCCAGCAAGCGAGCATCCTGCCCTCCTATTGGTCTGCTCCCCATCTGTTGTGTGTGTGTGTGTGTGTGTGTGTGTGTGTGTGTGTGTGTGTGTGTGTGTGTGTGTGTGTGTGTGTGTGTGTGTGTGTGTGTGTGTGTGTGTGTGTGTGTGTGTGTGTGTGTGTGTGTGTGTGTGTGTGTGTGTGTGTGTGTGTGTGTGTGTGTGTGTGTGTGTGTGTGTGTGTGTGTGTGTGTGCGCCCATTTGTTAATAATTAAAGGTTATCCAGCTTGTCTCCAGACTGTGGACTTTAATCAGGTCACACACAGACTCCCTCAGGGTACATTCTTTGACAGTTCATGTTGCCTAAATGCACCGGTGAACACACACACACACACATCTATACAATCACGCTGTTAAACACACTTATTTAGGAACAAACAGAGTCATCGCAGCTGCACCTGGCCATTCAAAGCCAAGGTAACAAGAAACACCTTTGAAACCTTACACGCGTTGGATCCAAACTGAAATGTGTGAGGTAGTATCACTGACTAGTCTTTGACACTGGGCAGTTTTTAGCCACATCACACCTGGGAGTGTCTCGTAAAACGGCCCGCAGTAAAGTTGTCTGTAGCATTATCTGACTGTCAGACGAACAAGAGACCAAATAACTTTGGATTTTGATTCTGAAAGTAGAGAGGAAGAGAATATATGTAAGTTGACAGTGCTCCTATTTAACTACAGACCCTAGTCTAGACTTTCCCTCTAATTTACACGATTTACATTTCATGACTTTACAAAGATGTGGGTGTGTGCGTACCCATTTCACTTTAAAAGTTGTCTAGCAGTTTTGCCGTTTGAGTATTTTGTAATTCTTCCAGAGGGAAATATTGTACTCTTTACTGCACTACATGTATCTGACAGCCATACTTTTCATATGAGTATTTTACATGAAAAAAACATAAGATTATATAATACAACACATTAATAAAGATTAAACCAGTCCTTTCCAAACTTTTTGGCTTTTGACCCCTTACAAAAAGCAATCTAGTTGAGGCCCCTTAAAGATGTCTATGAGTTGTTGGTTGTTCCACCAAAGAGACACTTCCCCTCTAAACTTCTCACATGGTTTCATTTAAACAAACAAAAAGGCAAAGGACCCCTAGATTGGGAATTACTAGACTCAGTTATAGGGGCTGATTTTCTGCAAAACAAGTGCTTTTTTAAACTTTTAATACTAGTAATAGTTTATTTAGGTGATCTACACTTACTTCTGTACTTTTACTTACTTAAGTATAGTTTTAAATGTACTTGTAATAGAGTATTTCTACATTTATATATTTGTTCTTTTTCTTAAGTAAAGGATCTAGGTACTTCCACCACTGGTTACAGATCATTACTGGCTGTCATGCTAAATCATATTGAACATAAAAGTAAATTATATGATTTTAAATTAGTATGTGTAAATGTGTGTACTGATGGCTGTACTGTATGTGTGCGTTTTATTTTGCAGGAGCCTGGCCTGTGCAGCCATGCTGATGTATGACTACCCTCTAAAGACAGACATGGAGACGGTGAGGCGTGTGTGTGTTTGTGTGGATGTAGCTTTAAGGGTGTGTGTGTATGTGTATGTGTGTGTGTGTGAGTGTGTTTGTTTGTGTGTGT
>CM042317.1:23247040-23297040 GCA_023566125.1 Zingel zingel | reverse complement strand
CATCAAATTCCATGGAATGAATATGGTTAAATGAAAACATGCAAGAGTTGACAGGACAAAGCAAAGGTGTATTAGACTGGAAAAAGGCGGGAGGTGTTTCTTAACTTCCTGACTTTTAGTAGTTGTTATTGCATCGGAGAGTCACTGCAACCAAATTAAACTTGCATTACATTACGTTTCAACATCAAGGAAGTGGCTGTTACATGGCACCGACGCCCTCTCCTGGTCAAATCAGATGAAGACAGATGAAGCAAGGAACTCTAACAAATACTCTACTCTCTGTGTCTCTCTTAGGTGTAACAACCCGTCAGTAATAGTTCATTCGGGCGTAAAGCATCCTCTCCCTGCCGAGTCTCCTGACACACTGAAAAAGCGGCGAATTCACCGCTGCGACTTCAATGGCTGCAACAAAGTGTACACCAAGAGCTCCCACCTCAAAGCACACCGCAGGACACATACCGGTAAGAGTCTTGATTCACATACAAGCTGTACTTAATACATTTATATCATCTTTTTCAAGCTTTTTCACTGATTGTCTTCTTTTTTTTCCTCCCTATGTGCAGGTGAGAAACCCTACAAGTGCATGTGGGAAGGCTGCACGTGGAAGTTCGCCCGTTCAGATGAGCTGACGAGACACTTCCGCAAGCACACAGGAGTCAAACCGTTCCAGTGCCCCGACTGTGAACGCAGCTTCTCCCGTTCTGACCACCTGGCTTTGCACAAGAAACGCCACCTCCTGGTATGAAACCCTCTGAAACCAGGCAGCTTAAAAGAAACTTGGTGGTGGTTTCAACGTTGGACTGTACCACTATGACCTGATAGGGGATTTTAAAGAGTTGGCCTTACATGTTGGACTCCAATGGGGAGTGGGGAAATGTTCCTCAGGGTGCAAGTTTAGACTCTTTCTCCACATTAGCTTGAAAATGAGCTGGTGTCAGCCTACTCATTATCTAACCGTCACACCATCCTGTTTGCAGATTTATCATCAGCTCATTTTGACATTATGTTGTACTAGACCTCTGATCAGCTGTGGAAGGTCCAGACACTTTTTTTTTTTTTTTTTTAAAGAGATGGCAGCGTCTCAGCTGGCCTGAGAGCAGTGCCCTCTTGTGGCCGAAGAACCAAACTGCATCGACACCAGCTCTGTTTTAGCCACATGCAGCATGCTCAAGCTTCTTTTAGCAACTTTTTTGCAACATCAGCTCCCATTTCTCTGCATTCATTCAAGTTAAAGTTGTGAACCTAAACAAACACACACACACACATTATTTGCTAGCTAGGCCAATATAATGTGAAACTTTCCAGAATGTATCATATCACACCTACTGTGCATCGTGTCATACATACTAGCTTTACTATACTAATGCTAATTCCTCCTTGATGGACTGCTACATTAAAAAAACACCACACACCTCATCTGCCTCTACAAGCTTGCATCATGAAGTGATAAAAAACAGGTAGCTATTGCTCGCTTTTTCTTGTACATACATGCACATGTTTAACGGCACAGACAGCAAGAAAACATGCACTTAATAAAAGCAGACTCGGTCTGGTGTGCTTTTGGTATTTGGGTTGGAAAAAAAAGGTTGGGTCTCGTTCATTGTTGGAGTGAAGTGTTTTTTATGTTTTCATTCAGAAATGTGAAAGTTGCTGCAGGGGCATTATTGTGTTAGTAAGGAAAAGACACCACTCGGTTCGTTTAAGGGTAGAAGCAATGAAATGTCTTATATCATGTTTATGTATCCATATGAACTATTGTTTGGTTTGTGATGTGACACAGTGGTAGCCTTTTTTATTGTATGACACGTTTATATGAGAAAAATACAAAGTGTAAAGCAGGGAAAATTACTCTTTAATATTTGTTGTTCAGGAGCAGATGAGTTTTATTCCAGCCCGCCACACAGGATATGTAATTTTAAAGAAAATAACATTTCATTCAACAGTTTTCATAATAGAAGGTCATAAGATATACACCTTTATGTTTTTACAGCTTCTGGAGAAGAACATTATTTTGTTTATAGCATCTTTGTACATGTCTCCAATGTGCAGTTTATATATATATATATATATATATATATATATATATATATATATATATATATATATATATATATATATATATATATATATATATATATTCCCACAGCCTATTCATACATCTGCTGGTCAGTTTGATCAGAAACATTTAACAGGTGTCTTGGTTTGTCATTTTCTAAAGATGTAATGCCAGCAGAAGGTGTGATCTTTCCTTTTATTTACATGTATACACACACACACACACACACACACACACACACACACACACACCCCCCGAATGTAGCGGCTCAACTGATCTGCATTTTGCAACATGGATATTTTTTGCGATCTTTGCTTGTACATATTTTTGTATTTCTGCAAATATAAGTTGTGTTATATATATATATATATATATATATATATATATATATATATATATATATATCTTTATTTTATAATTGATTATTAGACTGAAAGGGCAATTAAAGGTTTTTATTAAGCATGATTTTGATACTCCCATAATAATGGATAATATACATTTCTATAATGTTCTGTCTATAATAAACCCTATCTCTTTTCAATCTAAACGTTGGCAATTCAAAGGGAAAATGTTAAACTGTGAATATATAACTGTACAGGTCTATCTGCAATTTTGCATTTATTTTAAGACAGAATATTCATACCACTCAATAAACCTATTGATAATATTTGCAGGAGTGCTGTGTCTTAAATTTTGTATGTGTGTTTGCTGAAACTGTTATCGTAGGGGTTAGTACATTAGTTCATCAACAGAAGTTTTTTTTTATTACGTTTTAGGTGATTTATCAAGCAAAAATGCCAAAGATTTCCTGGTAGAGCTTCTCAAATATGAATACTTCCTCTTTTTCTCAGTTTCATATCATTATAAGTTAAATGACTTTTTCTCAGTTTCTCAGTTTATATCCTCGAATAAGCATAATCCCAGAATTTTATTTGACACAATTAATGCTTTAGTCTGTCCTTCTGGCCCTCAAGCAACTGTCTTCTAAATCGGACTGTGATGAATTCCTCCATTTCTTTGTAAATAATATCAGAGATGTTAGGGCAAACATCACTTCCTCAGAACTCTGACTGTGACTTGTCTCCCGCTAATTTTTGGTCCACTTTTAAACTTGTGACATTACATGACATCACTTCTCTGCTACAGACTATGAAACCCTCATCTTGTCCTATGGATGTTGTCCCTACTGTGCTATTTGTACAAGCTTTTGACTCCATTGGCCCTTGTATTGTTGAGATGCTAAATACTTCACTTTTAACTGGTGTCGTTCCTAGCTTTTTTAAACATGCTGTCGTTAAGCCTGTACTTAAAAAGCCCACGTTGGATCCACTCCACCCTAAGAACTATAGACCAATATTAAAACTACCATTCATGTCAAAAATATTAGAAAAAGTTGTAGCAGAGCAACTCACCCTTTTCTTAGAGAAGCACGAGCTGTTTGATAAATTCCAGTCTGGTTTCCGTAAAAGGCATTCTACGGAAACTGCACTTCTTAAAGTTTCTAGTGATATTATGATGTCAGCTGATTCAAAGGATTTTACAGTTTTGGTGCTATTGGACCTTTCCTCTGCGTTTGACACCATCGATCATAACATTATGATAAATAGACTTCGTGATCTGGTTGGGATGTCTGGATCAGTTTTAAAATGGTTCTCATGCTACCTTTCTGGTAGAAGTTTTAGTGTTTATGTGAATCAGATATTGTCTGAAACTGCAGAGTTGTCGTGTGGGGTACCTCAGGGATATGTCTTGGGACCTATTCTTTTCCTCTTGTACATATTTCCTTTAGGACAGATAATTAGTCAATTTAGTGACATATCGTACCATCTGTATGGGGATGATATCCAACTGTACTGCTCGTTTAAGGAAACTGAGTTCTCTAAACTGTCATCTTTAATAAACCGTTTGACTAGTATCAAACAGTGGTTATGTGACAACTTTCTGCTTCTGAACTCAGATAAAACAGAAACTCTAATTATCGCCCCTGAAAGTCGTATCCCTGAGATAAAGCAGCATATTGGTGACTTAGGCTCGTCTGTCCAGCCGAGTCTCAGGAGCTTAGGTGTTGTTTTTGATTCAGCTATGTCGTTGGATCACCACTCTAAATTATTAGTTAGGAATTGTTTCTTCCAACTGAGAAATATTTCTAAGTTAAGAACACTTGTGACTAAGGATGAATTAGAGATGATCATTCATGCTTTCATTTCTTCATGTTTAGATTATTGTAACAGTCTTTTTACCTGTCTGAGTAAGAACCAGCTTTTTCGTCTCCAGACTGTTCAGAACTCTGCTGCAAGGCTTTTAACTCACATTAACAAAAGAGCACACATCACACCGGTTTTAGCAGCACTTCACTGGTTACCAGTCCAGTATAGAATTCAATTCAAAATCCTGGTCATTACTTTCAGAGCCTTGGACAGTCAAGTTCCTTCTTACATCTCTGATTTGATACAGCTACATACCCCCACCCGTATTCTGAGATCATTAGGTCAGATGCTATTAGTGGTTCCTACTAATTTTAAAACTATAGGGGATCGGTCATTCCAAGCAGTGGCTCGTAGGCTGTGGAATGACTTGCCTCTCCTGCTACGTTGTGTGGATTCAGTCGAATCTTTTAAAAAGCAGCTGAAGACTCTGCTGTTCAAGCAGGCTTTTACTTAGTCGAGGGGCTTTTATGGCTGTTTGTTATGTATTCTATTTGTTATTTCCATTTGCTTGTATTGTGACTTCTTGTGTTGCATTGCATTTTATTGTGATGCACTTTGTGATTTTTATCTGTGAAAGGTGCTATACAAATAAACGTTACTTACTTACTTACTTACTGACTTTACTAGTTTATGTAAACTTCAGTTATTTTAACGCTTGACTTTAAAAAAGTTGCTCTGATGTCCTTCGAGGACAAAAGTGTCCCGAGCAAGGCAAAAGAGTTGAGATGCAAATCACCTCTTATTTGAGTCTTTGTCCTATAAGAGCTAATACAATCTAATAATACAATGTAAATAATATATGGTATTATGATTAAAGAATCAGATACTTTATTACCATTCCAACATGATTGATTGGACTGTGTCTTAGTGAGCTCACTTAAACAAAGACAGAAAAAGACAAACATAGTGAAACCACTTACATAAGCACATAATAGATTGAACTTATTAGATAAGGGTAATATCCATTCCCATAAAATAACAAAATAATCACAAAATCATAAGACATAGATCAAATAAAATCCAATACATAAAAACACACCATAAATAAAACACCAGCACCTGTAGGGAATATAGCAGCAACATTAAACGACCCACAAACAACCAACTTGATAAAATGCTTCATACAATAAAAACATCTGCCCTATTGCACAATTATTTAACCTGCCGACGGGCCTGCAGTGCAACGTGTGTTGTTTTAAGGAGGCAGACAGCTTCAGGATATGTGCTGTTCTGGAACCTGGGGGTTCTGATCCATTGTCCTAGAAGTTTACACACTTCACATATTTTAAACACACACTCCATTTATAAAAAAAATACCCGTGTACGTATGGACTAGGCCTTATCCCATCAGTGTATGTTTCAAGAAAAAACGTGGGCTCGTCCGGGATTTGAACCCGGGACCTCTCGCACCCTAAGCGAGAATCATACCCCTAGACCAACGAGCCGCGGTGAAAATGTGGCACAACACAGACTAATAGAATTTTAACATTTCCTTGAGCCCTGTGTTTTTTTTTTAGCTGTTTCAATAATTATATACAATAACAATTGTTATTAAGTTCCTGACCCGAAATGCAGTGACACAGATAAAAAAAATAATAATAATGTTTTTCCTATGAAAATAGAAATATCCAGGCGAAACGAGATGATTCACGCCTATCCACATCCCTCTTCGCTTAAAACGTTTCCTAGGATGGCGAAGAAATGTCCATTCGCGAGCCGTTAGCGTGAGCAGCACGTTAGCAAAGCAGCAGCAACCAGGATGAATTTCCGTTGTAGTAAATAAATTGTCAAATAGGAAACATATTTCATTAAAGGCCCTAAAGACCATTTTCAACCCTGTTTCAGTTTGCGAAACCTAAGACACCGCTTGTGTATGCACTGGCTTAGCCTACTTGTAAGTTGGATTGTATGTAGTTGTTAACTATTTGTAAACACATGCTTTCTTGTTGTGGCTATGAGAGATGGGAGTTCCAAAACTGTAGACATACAATAGTTGTACCTAAGGCAGTGAACTGTCTTGTCTGCTGAATACTCTTCGGTGCAGTCATCTACTGGCCTGCCGACGTGGCGGGGCGGAAGAGGAGCCGCTGGTGGCATCATACGGGTGAGCTGCACTGTCACTTTCACAAAAACAGAACTGTCTTTGAGCATTATAACTTCCCTTTGCCCAAAAGAACCATAAGAAACGAATGGGCAACAAACCCGGCGAATGTGTTTTGTTTTACTGTTGAAAATGTGTTTGTATTACTCGTTAAGACAATAAACATGCTGAATAATAGCCTAATTGTCATATTCGCTTTCAAACAGAACAGTGGTCTTTGTTAAGTGTCTCCTTGACATTGTTCTGTATGTTGTCATTGCGTAACAATGAGTTAAAATAGTGTCAAAGAGAAGCAGAACAGGCTTTGACATATCAATGTGAAATTATTGTTTTGATATCGGCTAAGTTTGAGTAGTCTAATTGGTTATAGGCTACAATTTGATCTCTACAGACTGTCTGTACAGTTGGATAGGACTACATTTAAATTCCTATTACTTCAAATCAAAAGAAAATAGTGTTACAGTATACTTATTGTTACTATTTTCCAGGCTGTAGTCTTATGGACAAATGTAGGCTATTGGTTTTGTGATCTGGTTTATTTACCATCTTGCACATGCAGCTTGTGAGAGATAGTATTATATTAAATAACATTTTAGTGGCTAGGAAACAAACTTCCCAGTGTTTGAAAACATTGGGATGACAGTAATCATATGAATGCACGTACAGTAAGTGACCACTAGATAGTAATGTTGAACCACTGCGATAATCTGTGAGTTGCTAAATCACAGTAATTAATTTGCTAAATGTTTCCATGTTCTACTCCTAATGTTGCAATGATGGTCAATGCTGTTAACATTAGAAAATATGTTTGCAAACATGTTGAATTGATTTAATGATCTGCTTGTTTTGAGCATTTGAACTTTGTGCTAATATATGAGGTGTTTTAGGATGTGGTTTAGTGTTTTGCCGTGTGTATGTATGTATGTGTATGTAAAAGTGTTTAAAAGTCAAGAATTTGGTTAGTCAGTCTGGCTCTTTGCAATTGAAATAGAGCTAATGATTAGACAAGTATTCAATTGGTCAATAGACAGAAATAGTTTTTGTTAATAAATTAACCATTAAAATCAATTATCAAGAAAAAAAGTCAAACATTCTCTAGGTTCTGGCTTCTCCAAAGTGAGAATCTGCTACTTTTCTCGGTTCGTAAACAGAAAACTGAAAACTTTTTTTTAGAGTGATAGTCGAACATTGATAGTCGGAAAACAATATTGCCGGGTTAATTTATAGTGAAAATAAGTATCATGTGCGATACTAATTGAAATTCTGTTGTTAAAATTTAACAAAGCCATCATATAATAATGCAAGGTGCTCTTTAATCATCATTACACCACCAGTACGCACAGAGATTACATATCCAAAATCTAAACATCTATTCGGACCTTGTAAACTCACGTTCTACGTATGTGTTTTTATATGTAAGCTGTGTTTGGTTGCAGGATACAAAAATAATAAAGAATCACAGATCAGCACTTTGTCAACTAAAACCACCAAAATCAAAGATGTCCCAGACTGATGCAGACCCCTCTGCTGACATCACCCCTTCACCCACCCAGCCCCCTCACACAGACCCTGGCCTCTGTCAGGATGTCCCAGCAGCCTTTGCACTGCCTTCAGGCCCTCTACAGCCTTCTTTGATGCCTGAGAGTTTCAACCTCCCACAATCCACCACTGAGGAGACGACCACAGAGGACACCACCACCATGACTAGCGCTTCAGAGTGTCCGACTGACCAACCAGTGCCTGTCCCTGAGGGTCAGGTGATCATATGTGACCAACCAGTAAGCCTGGAGCCAAACGAAGAAGCTGCAGAGGAGGATGTGGAGGTTTGTCGTGCTAGCTTCTTTAGTTTCTTGACATACAGTGCTACTTGTGCAAGTCTGGATTTTTAAGGCCAATTCTGATTTCAATGTTTAAGAGTTTAGAAATCTGATGATTATATAATGTTTGATATCATTTTTTGCACATAACATAAACAAAAACAATTTGACAAGGTTCCCTTAAATTAGCTTTTTTTTTTTTTTAAGTATTGTGACCATGTGTTCAGCAGGACATTTTACCAAAAAAAAAACAGCGTCTACCCCAGTTCATGCGAATGCAAATGTAAAATTCCAAGCCAAAAGGAATACTTGGAATTGATGGTGGTAGTAAATATTCATGAAAAAGGACAAGTTTGTGAACGGGCAACACAGATTTTGATAATAAACAACTAAACACGTTACACACTGGACCTTTAAGTATCTTTAGATTTTGGACTGTGGATCAAAATAAACAAGATGTCAGCTGGAGCTTTGGGGAACTGCGGTTGTCATTTGTCTGTATTTTCTGACAAAAATAAAGTTTTCTAACTATTTCTGTAATGTATTTTTTCTGTATGTGTTTGTGTGTACAGAGGTCACTTCAGGAGAAAGAAAAAGGTTGGGGAGGTTGGAGTTCATGGGGAAAATCTCTTCTGAGCAGTGCCACTTCCACAGTGGGTATGTCTGCTATTGTTATTTCCTCATTCTTCTTTTTTCTAGTTTTTACCACTTTATACACTCTCCCCCTCCTTACTTTGTAAGTCTTTACCTTATTATGTGTCTGTGTGCAGGTCAGAGCCTGACCTCAGTTAAAACAAAGGCAGGAGAAGCTCTCCGTCTCCACAAGACCTCAGTAGGAGAGGAGGCACAAGAAGAGGAGGGAGCAGAGGAGGAGAAGAAAGAGGGAGGAGGTGAAAGTGGAGAGACTGAGCTGTCCAGCTCTGGGGAATATATTGTTAGTGCTGCAGCCTCTGGCAGGGGAGTCTTCTCTACAATCACACACGCTGTGCAGAACACAGTGAGTTCACACACACACACACACACACACACACACACACACACACACACACACACACACACACACACACACACACACACACACACACACACACACACACACACACACACACACACACACACACACACACACACACAAAAGCCACAAAATCGTGACAGTTGAGATAAACTCACTGATTTCCAATGCCAACCTGCTTGATTTAATAAATTAGTTAGTTGATGCAGATTTATTGCGTTGTGACAGTTGTGTTACGTACATATCTATGACTTACTTATTCAAATGTTTAGCATGTCAAAATAATTGACTTACTAAGATATATGCCACCTCTTTTCTTGGCCTTCTTCTGCCCTTGCAATGCATGTAGGTTCATCCCTATGCAGCAAGCTACACACGCTTACTTTATAATAAAGGTGGCATTGGTCTGAAAGAAATTGTAAAAATGTGAAGAGAATTGGATAAAACAAATAAAGTCCAAAACTGTTCTTGTACTGACTTACTGTTTTATTATTTTGACTTGGTCAAAATTATGACATTTATATTTCATATAATATTATATATTATTATATTTTTACCCTCAGTAGCTTTTTATTTCTATCATTCCTAATGTCTTTAAAATATAGTGGTAAATATGTGCTTTCATAGTTTGAATGGGTTGTAGAGATAAGATGTTTAAATCAATTTCTTTAACTTTTACCGGCAAGAATGGGCCTCCATGGTTTGCATGGGGAGTAGATAAAATATGCTTGTCTGCAATGGTACTGTGCCAACAGGGGTTGCTACTAGCAACCCAACATACTTACTATGGTTAGTAAAGGTCAGAAAGTCAGTCAACATTTTGAGAACATCTCATAAATATAAGTATGTCATCGTTTGTTGAGATAATTTTGCCTCAGTATCTAATCATTTTAACCTAGTAAGTCAAAATGTATCTTTGTATCATTTCCAATGTCTGTTTCTTCCTCTGTTTGTCTCCTGGTGTCTCTCTAGGGTAAGTCAGTGATCAGTGGAGGTTTGGATGCCTTGGAGTTTATTGGAAAGAAGACCATGACTGTTCTTGCTGAGAGTGACCCGGGTTTCAAAAAGACCAAGACCTTGATGCAGAAGACTGTATCGCTGAGTCAGGCATGAAGACACATTCTCAAAGCTCACATACAGACACTCACAGAAAACCAATACGTCTCCTCCTAACAGATTAATAATGTAGAACTTGTGTATGTGTGTCTGCGTGGATGGAATGATTTGGTGATTTTTATTTCTCTAAAATGACAGCTCTCAGCTCTGCAGCGGTGTTAAATTAAGGTTTCACTGTGATTTTTTTTTTTTTTTTTTTTTCAGATGTTAAAGGAAGCCAAAGAGAAAGAGCGGGCCCGTCTGGGCAACCATCCAATCAGTGCACCCACAGCTCACTATGGTATTCTGTTTGATGACTACCAGGGCTTGTCACACCTCGAGGCCCTGGAGATCCTGTCCAATGAGAGTGAGGCCAAGGTAAGGCCCAAGTGTAAGGAATATAGAGTATTATTTTAGTCTTTTTAGAGTCATATACTCTATATCTGCTCCTAGGTCCAAGCCTTCCTCTCCTCCCTGGTGGAAGAGGAGCAGGATGAGGTGAAGAAGGAGCTGATTTTCATTAAGAATATCTTCATCAAGCGAGAGGAAGGAGAGGAAGAGGAAAAATACGAAGAGGAGGAGGAAGAAGAAGGAGGAGGACAGACGAAGGATAACGGTGATCTTAGTTCCCAATTACACTGTTCTACCCCCCTGTGTGAGTGACCCTAACCAGCCGTCAGACCTGCTGGAGGTTTTGGGGGTCCCTGAGCACTGACCCTGGATCAGTTGGCCTTATTTACATTTCACATTTGAACTCAGGCAGAGGGACATACTGTCAGTCCTGACATTAGATCAGAGCGTCAGAAACAGAACTGATATTTCACTTTGGTTGAATTTTCCATGTTAGGGCTTTTTATTGGCGCTAATTTGCATGTACGTAATATTATTGTTACGGACCATTTTCCAAAGCGTATGAAGAGTTTTTTTTATAGATTTTCTACATTCCAGGCTGCAGGTCCTTAACATATTCAACATACACAAATTAGTTTTGCTATTTGCAAAAGCCTGTCATGTTGTGGTTATCTCTGTTTTAAAGAAGAAGAAAATGTTCTGCCAAAGTGAAATTCAGTGTCGAGGGGATGGCATGTGATGTTTTGGTTTTTATCATATCCAGCCACATGTTACTTCACATTTTAAAGACTATATGTAAACTTATACTGTGCGACAGGTGCCCTCAGGCGATGTCACAGCAGTGCAGGGCTCAAAGCAGACTGGTGTCCCTTCACCTGCAGGGTTTTAACATGGTGTCTGATCCAGTGTTGGTGTTCAGGGGCCACTGACACATTCACATCACATCACAGATTCAAACCAAAACCAACATAAACTATCACACATTAAATCTGCATGTGTGCATAAAACAAGATTTAGAAGTGCATCAATCTTTGTTGTGCTGAAGGCAAACAACAATATTATCTTTATGATCTCAGCATGGGGGAAATAATTGCACATGGTGGTACAAATATGCTCTCAATTTACACTTACTGCATTTATGGCTTTAACATAAACTGTGTAAAGGGAAGTATACTGACATTGTGTGTGTGTGTGTGTGTGTGTGTGTGTGTGTGTGTGTGTGTGTGTGTGTGTGTGTGTGTGTGTGTGTGTGTGTGTGTGTGTGTGTGTGTGTGTGTGTGTGTGTGTGTGTGTGTGTGTGTGTGTGTGTGTGTGTGTGTGTGTGTGTGTGTGTGTGTGTGTGTGTGTGTGTGTGTGTGTGTGCCAGCGTCCGATGGCGAGGAGTTTGTGAGTGTTCTCACTGAGCTGCTGTTTGAGCTTCATATTGCTGCAACGCCAGACAAACTCAACAAGGTGAGTGACATGCACACAGCAGTGAAACTGAGAGGTTTAACAGGCTTTAACATGACAGTTTCTTCGCCAGGTTCAGGTCTATCTTCCTACATTATTCACATTCTCATATTTTAAAGATTTATTGTTCGCTCTAATCATTTCTCTTCTGCATACTGGCCATGAAGGTAATCCCTTCATAGTGTGGCTATGAATGAGTGGTGTGACCAAAATCCATCCTAGTCCTAGTTCAGGTGAAGTTAAAATGAGGCTAGACAAATCAGGTGGGTATGTGGAGTTTTTTTGTAAACAAACAAAACACATTGTATGTGTCCTTAAGGCCTCACAAATATGTTGAGTACATTTCCTTCCTCATAAAACTTGAAAATGCTTTATTAGCATTTTTTTAAATATATTTTAAGTTGTGATTTGTTTGCATTGCTATGCTTTCTTTTGTTTATGTGTATGACCATTGATATTAAGCATCATATACACAAAAAAAATCAAAAACCTACACACAATCCAAATGACCACCACAATGAACTCACAAAATAAAAACAGAAAAAAAGTAATGAAAAAGAAGAAGACATACTTAATTGATTCCCTAGGGGAAATAAAAAAAAGTTTTACTCTGTTTTACACATTACACACACATTACTCCAGCGCTGAGACAGCGCTGGTGAGATAGGTGTGGCAATGCGAGACTACACACATGCTCAAACAGGACCTCTACACATGCATTAATGGAAAGATGTCAGAGTGAGAGGGATGCTGATGGACAGGCGCCCTGACCAGTTGGGGGTAAGGTGCTTTGCTCAAGGCAGTGATGGAGTACTCTAGTCCTGGAATCAGACTCAAGTCACTATTCTCTGGACTCGTGACTCAATTTGGACTTGCACACTGATGACTTGGACTCGTGGATTAATGAAATCGGACTTTATTAATAAACTTAATTCTCACCTGAACTTGAAATCACTTTCCACAGTTTTCTCCCCTTATTATTAGATATTTGGTACTCACACACACACAATTTATTTTTAATATCCACTCTCTCCTGCTGCAGTCTTAGACGTAATAGAAAAGTTATCACCTTTGAAGTCCTTCTGCATATTCAAATTCCCATATATAAAACCTACATTAGCATATTATCGTGTATACGCATCTGATTAGCATACATCAGGATGGCGATCTCTCACCATGTAGAGCTGATGGGTGGTAATTATGCATCTCCAGGCTCGAATGAGGGCCCATGATTGGGTGAGCGCAGTGGAACAGCCTGTCACTACAGAGACGGTTGACAGGGAAACGCAGGACCAGCCGGCAGGAGAGGCCTCACCTGGAGAGAAAGAAACTGAGGAGAAGAATAAAAATGGAGAGCAGGGGGAGGAGGTGAAGGAAGGAGAGGAAGAAAAGGAGAAAGAGAACAACCCCAGATCTGTAGAGGTGAGGTCAACTTAATAATTTTATGACACAAATTAGCAACAGTAGACTTTTCTGTTCTTCTCTTTTAATTTAACCATCATCTCCACATGCTGACACAGGCTGATTTGTGTGTGTGTGTGTGTGTGTGTGTGTGTGTGTGTGTGTGTGTGTGTGTGTGTGTGTGTGTGTGTGTGTGTGTGTGTGTGTGTGTGTGTGTGTGTGTGTGTGTGTGTGTGTGTGTGTGTGTGTGTGTGTGTGTGTGTGTGTGTGTGTGTGTGTGTGTGTGTGTGTGTGTGTGTGTGTGTGTGTGTGCTCATCTCCTTCTCTCCAGGCTGTGTACCTGTCATCAGTCAGCAGTCTGGCAGAAGTGACAGCTCGCAGTATTGAGCAGCTCCACAAGGTGGCAGAGCTCATCCTCCACGGCCAGGACCTGGAGAAACCAGCGAGAGATCAGGCACACATCCTCGCCAGGTGTGTATAACAATAGATACATTAAGACAAGCAGGTGTGTGTGAGATTTTCTAAAATTTACATTTTTATTCCAGGTTGACATGTGCCATGTGTAAGGAGGTGGAGTGTTTGGCCAAGAAGTTCTCTGATACACTGCTTCTTGTTGGGGTAGGTGAGAGGGATTGTGTGTGTGTGTGTGTTCTTGTTTAACTATATTCGTGGGGTCCAAAAACCAGGAATACAGTATACTTGTAGGGCCAAAATGCTGGACCCCACAACGTTTAAAGGTCTGTTTGAGGGTTAAGACTTGGTTTTATGATTATGGTTAGAATTAGGTTATGGTTAGGGTTAGGATAAGGGTTAAGGTTAGGCATTTAGTTGTGATGGTTTAGGTAAGGGGCTAGGGAATGCATTATGTCAATGACGGGTCCCCACAAAGATTGTGTGTGTGTGTGTGTGTGTGTGTGTGTGTGTGTGTGTGTGTGTGTGTGTGTGTGTGTGTGTGTGTGTGTGTGTGTGTGTGTGTGTGTGTGTGTGTGTGTGTGTGTGTGTGTCTATTTGTATTTTTTAAAATTGTATTCCTATTAAAAAGTCAAAAATCCAACAATGTAATAATCCTTGTAAAATGGCTCACAAATAAAAAAAGTTAAATTTACTGTAGCTGCACTACACTGTAGAAAACGTCACCCAATCAGGAGTAAATGGCGCATTTTTTGTGGCTAATTTAAGCTACTGATTAATACACATTTAATGTTCTAGTGAGTATTTACAGCAGCAGAATGGCGTATGTGGGAAAGATAAACAACAGTGCACATGTTCAGGGTGATGAGTATGGTTGGGTACCGAAACCCGGTTCCACTATGGAACCAGTTCCTACGCAACTGGTAGGAATCGGACCGGATTAGAACGCAAATTTTGGTTCCTCATTTCGGTTCCAATGTGTCGACTGACTCTGTCGGTCCAAAACAGACGTAAAAATATCACACACTCTGTAGTCTATCGTTAGCTAGCTACTGTAAATGTAGACTACTTTTAAAATGCCATATTTTCCCTCTGGGCTCACCAAAACGGACGTAAAAGCATATTAACCATTCACTTTTCAATTTTTCAAGAATTGATTTAGGAATCGGAATCGTTTTAAAAGTACCGGTTCGGCATCAGAATCGTAAAAATCCAAACGATACCCAACCCTAGTGATGAGGCTGATGAAATGCATCCTTTAGAATCCGAGCGTCTATCTACGGTATACTGACAAAGATGCAGACCTCTTGTGAAGTACGTATACAGTATAAAGGCTGTGTTTTTACACTGTAGAACGCAGTGGTAGTTCAAAAACAAAAAAATCTTCCAGTAAGTCAGCTGGTGTTGCCAAGTTGTTTTTCACATTTCATCCTGTTACTTGAACACATTGTTGGCTGGTGAAGTACTTTTCCATGGTAATGAGGGAAAATGCCACTCAGCAAAACGGTGTGTTTTTGGAATATAATGGAGGTCTAACATAGGAAGAAGCTACTGTATATCACATTTGTCAGTAGTTTTTCCAGAATTTGTCAACAATAAGGCAAATTTAAAATATTGCCACTCTTATCTTTAAATGTTTTCCTTTGTAGTTTTTTATGTGTTCCTACCCAACCCCTGATTGATCATGATTGATATCACATCTTTGCTCACTGCTGAGAGACAGGAACTCTCATCTCTCTTTCCCAGGGTCAGAGGAAAGCAGAGGAGTTGAATCCGCTGGTAGATAATGTGCTGTTAGAGGTGAGATGCACAGATTTGTATTCAGATGATCTTGAGTAGAGTGTTCAATATATTTAGGATGCTCATGTAAATTATGAAGTAATTACAACCTATCCATCCTATACTATAATCAATTACAGTAGTAGTTTTTAATTTTCTGCATATACCCTACAACCGTTTAAAAAAAGGTTCAATCATTTTATGTCTGTATGGGAAATAATAATGATGATGATGATGTTTATGTTATTCATGGGTCTCCTGTCTGCAGGGCTCTAACTGTACAAACTACATTGAGAATGCATTGCAACTGCTGCTGCCCGTCCTGCAGATCTCCCACATCCAGAGCCAGCACTGTCGGTCCACCACAGAACCAGCAGTACAGACACAGCACTAACGCACGCACGCACGCACGCACGCACACACACACACACACACACACACACACACACACACACACACACACACACACACACACACACACACACACTCTCACACACGCTACCTGCTCACCTGCTTGTCTTAATGTATCTATTGTTGTACAGAAAAGTATAGAGAATGGATTATTCCAGATTAAGTGCTTAAATCTACATTCAATGCCATAGCAACAGGCAGAAGATGTTTATACTTACATAATATAATCTTAAAGTTTAACAAATAGATACATGTAGAAATGACCCACATGCAGGTTGTATGTGTGAATCTTCCACATTGTATCTCTGAATGTTATTTTGACTGAGTTAATATTTTGCTTTGAGGAGCCAAATGTTCAGAGCTGATTCGAGCTCAGCTGTGACTCAGTCTATCTGACAAGATGTCTCTGTATCGTCTCCAAAAGTTGAACCAAAAATTACTGATTGTGTTGAAGTGACTCTCCATTAATGTATATTAAGCTTTCTTTGCACTCTTATGGTCCTTTTGTTATTTCAATGGACACTAGTGAAATGTCTGTTTGGCTGAAATATTTTAATCTGGTTTGAGACAAAATGCCAGAATTATTGATTACACACAACAATTTGCTTGTTTTTTATGTTAAATTATGTGAAGTAACACTACCTTATATTTAACTCTTATCCAGTTTGATTTGACAGAAAAATCTGACTTTGAATTGCAAAATATACTTCTCCCTTATTGTGTATATTGAAGATGTAATGTAGGTGAATCATCTCTAATTATGTTTTGTTTTGCTGCTACATTTAAAAAGTATAGTTCAACATTTTGGGAAATTTGCTTATTCACTTTTGTGCTGAGAGTTGGATGAGAAAATTGAGACCACTCTCCATCTGATGATGAATATGAACTTACAGCCAGCAGCTGGTTAGCTTTGTTTAGCACTCAATTTCCAGTTCTAATGCTAAGCTAACTGGCTGCTGGCTTGCCAGCTACATGTTTACCGTACAGACACGAGGGTGGTATCAATCTTATAGAAGTCTTGCCCTCCAGAATAAAGGCTTTTAATATTGTTTTTGCCAGGTTCTAGATAACGTTTTGCTCCCCAGAGGAATGGTGTATCTAAACCATTTTCCACACAAATTAATTTTTTCCGGGGGCATTAACCCCCCAAATTGAAAATAATTTGGTAGCTGGAGACACCCCCACCCAATCCCCACCCCAGCTCCGTCCCTGTCTCCAACCACCTGTGGAGTTTCTGCAGCAATCCCAAGGTGCTTGAGCATCTGTTTTTTAATATCCAGTGTTCAATGGCCTCTTAGCTTCCAACCAGTAGATCTCTGGGAGAGACAAAGTACTCCCTTCCCCTCCTTTACTTCTGCTTCCCTTTTTAGAGATGCACTGATCCATGCAACAACTAAATAAATTAGGAAAGAAATGATTATCTGCCGTAATGTTTTGGCTTCTTTCAGCTATATCCAGATGGGGTAAGGCCGTTTATCAACCTGCTTCTGCCTTAGCATATCAAATTATTTGTAATGATACATGTTTTGGAGGCAAATCATTGATTTAGGTTTGGACAGTTTACTAATAAAGTGCCCTAAGACTGTTTGAGGATGAGATGTCGAAAATACACAAGTTTTAACCATCTTCATGTGTCACAGATGTTTTTATTTTCACCATAAAGGTGTCTGGTAATTGAAGCGGTCATTTTGATTTTAATCGAGTGCTCTTTTAAGTCCATTTGTTTGCTTCTCTGGCTGCTCCTCTGTCACCAGGCCTGTTCCTCTGTGAGGGAGGAAGTGGAGGGATGGATGCGATGATGCAGATGATTTGCTAAAGATAGACAAGGGACAAAAATACAATAAACAGACTGGCGTTAGATGACAGTAAAAAGAGGGTAGGTTGATCTTAACTCAGCATGAGGCATATTTGATGTACAGCAAATTCATTTAGGCTGCAGATTATATTAAAAACACTGAATACTAAATTACAGTAAATCTTGGACCTGATACAGCATAATCAGTATGAAAAGTATCAGTGGTGGAAATTAACTAAGTATAGGCTACATCTACTCAAGCACTGTAGCCTACTTGTAATTTCATTTTCTGCTACTTTATACTTCTACTGCCCTACATGTATGAATTTTGTTTTAGTTACAGTAGGCTACTGGTTACTGAGCAGATTCAGATTTATTAATATTAAATACAATCAACAACTAACTTCAGTGAGGTAGGTGAGGACTTTCAGCTTTTTGAGTTATTCAGCTCAAGACTTTGAATTTGAGGAGCCCAGTTCGAACAGAGAGTGGACTGGTTATTTTATGCCCTGCAAATGAACGAGCACAACATTTAAACCTGGAACAGAATGAGGATCTGGCAGACTGAGTTCAGATAGGTGAGCACAACAACAACAAATGGATTATTTTAACTTTACAGAGGAGGACGTCAACAGTTGCTGCACTGCATTGCCTAGCAACCTGCTAGCAACGTAGCGTTGTGTGCATGTAGTGTATTAAAAACTGTGCAGTTCTCTTTTTGCTTTGATATGTGTGTTTGTGGCTGCAGCCGCTGTGGAGTTTTATATTTTTTATATTGGAGTATATATTTATACATCTCTGTGTTTGGTGATGTTTTTATCAACTGTTGATTATATAAGAAGTGTCAGGCTATTTAATTCATGTGGCTTAGTAATGCTTGCTGCACCCACCATGGTGTCCATAACTCTTTTCATTTATTGTTGGTCATTTGTGTTTCTTGTCTGGTTGATTCTAGTAAGGCGTTGCAGAAGAAGTTGATTGTATATTTATAATTGATAATCAGTTATATGCACAGGCTGCAAATGCAAATATGTTGACAAGGAAATGTGGTGTGCTGTTGTTCCACTAGTGCGTTGATAATTTATTTTGTAGTCTAAAGGTGATGTTTAATTTAACAGTAGTATCATATAGCATCATTGAACACAGAGTACTTTTACTTTTATCCAAGTACATTTTTAAAGCATTTTACCTTTTACTTGAGTAAAATTTCTATAAAGTAATAGTACTTTTACTTAAGTATAATATTCTAGTACTCTTTTCATCCCTGCCAGCAGTACAAAATTGTCCCCACCTCTTACCTGCAGCAACATGAAACAGATCCTTACACACAGTGATGCATCAATAATTATACTGTAATCCAAAAATGTAAATATGATCCTGAAATGGGTCAATCTGCATAATGAGTACTTTTGGTAGGCATACTTTAAGTATATTTTGATGTGAATGTTTAGCAGTTTTACTTGAAGGGTGATTTTTTTTTTTTTTTTTTCAACCTGGACCCCATTCCCCCATGCATTTGTGTCCCCATGCAATAGACTGATAGACTGGCCGGCGCCAGATATTATCGATCTCAGGAGTTGACTTTGTTCATCCGAAGACAGCGGTGTGAAGGCTCTGTCTCCGAAGGTACAGAGTCTGGTGTAGGTACTGGAGAGCAAGCCAGCGTCTGAGGACCGCAGGTTTCGGGCTGGGTCGTATGGCTGGAGGAGGTCGGAGATGTACTGTGAGGCCAGGGCTTGGAGGGATTTGTAGGTGAGGAGGATTTTATATTTGATGCAGGACTTGGGCGCCAGTGAAGGTGAATGATGGTTGGGGCGATGTGCTGCCAGGTCTTGGTGTGGGTGAGGACCCTGGCGGAAGAGTTTTGGACATACTGGAGGCTGTCCAGGGTTTTGCTGGGGACCCCAGACAGGACTCCATTGCAGTAGTCCAAACGGGAGGTTATGAAAGCATGAATGAGGGTTTCTGCCGTGGAGTCAGAGAGTGATGGCCTGAGTGTGGAGATGTGTTTGAGGTGAAAAAAGGCGGATTTGGAAATTGATTTGATGTGAGTCTGGAAAGAGAGAGTGGAGTCCAGGATTACACCAATATTGTAGACCTCAGAGGGTGGGCAGATGGCGCACCTGTCAACATCCAGGATGAGTGGATGGCTTGGTGCTGATATAAAGCTGTGTTTCATCGGCATATGAGTGGAAACTGAGACCATGTTGCTGGATAATCTGACCAAGGGGAAGCATGTACATGGTGAATAGGATGGGTCCAAGCACAGAGCCTTGAGGCATACCTTGGTTGACCGGAGCTGGGTGGGAGCTCAGATCTAAAAGATTTTCAATAAAAACTTATTACGATTATATCGTATTTGCTCATGTCTCACAGCCCTGTTGATTAGAGGGGGGACATCCTCTCACGTGGTGACACAGCGTTGTGTGAGAGGTATAATCCCTGGTCACATCAAAACCACAGATATCTGGCCATATCAGCCTTGCAGCCCTCCAGCTGCTGCTTCACCCTCCTCCGTCTGCTGCTCTCTCTCTCTCTCTCTCTCTCTCTCCCTCCCCTCGTCCACTTTTCGTCTGTATATACTCTGGCTCAAATGAATATAGGCGGCCAGCGAATTATAATGACCTCATCCACATTGTCGAAATCATTGAAATATTGAGCCATGGCACTGAAAATCTTTTAGATAATTTCTGTAGCCTATACCAAAACAACAAACTCCTGGAACGTCTTTTTCCCGACTCGTTGTAGGCTACTCCACGACGCTGTCTTCGGACAAGAAGTCACCTCCTGAGATCGATAATGTTGTCAGACACTTTTAATAACAATCTAAACCTGTCAGTGGTAAAAACGTACCAGTGAGAGGACAAATAACGAGGGTGCATAATTGCACCATTAGGTTGCATTGCAGCTCGTTTCGCTCTGGCCGGTTACTGCGTTCTCACTCAGTACTGGACCAATTTCAAAGATTTTTGGTCACATCAGTCTATTATGACACAAATGCGTGGGGAAATAGGTTTGAAAAACAACGAAATTACCCTTTAAGTAAAATTTTTAATGCATTTAACAGAGTATTTATACTCTGTGGTATTGCTACTTTTAAAGTAAAATATCTAAGTACTTTCTCATAATGGTCCTCAATGGAAAGAAATGAGAAACAAAAATAAATACTAAAAGTAGCCTTTTTTCAGTTTGCAGGTTTACCTGTATAGCAGTGGTCGACATTTCCATCCAGCAGGGTTTCTATTTCATCTGAGAAATGCATGTGAAGACTATTAACACACAAAGTCACGGATTTTCTCTGAATGAAGTGTGTGTGTGTGTGTGTGTGTGTGTGTGTGTGTGTGTGTGTGTGTGTGTGTGTGTGTGTGTGTGTGTGTGTGTGTGTGTGTGTGTGTGTGTGTGTGTGTGTGTGTGTGTGTGTGTTTACACAATTTCCTACCTTGAGTGTCAACTTCTTGAATGGGTGTCAGTACTGTCCATTAACAAAGAAAAGTTGTCTTAAAAGGACTGAAACAACACATTACTCAAATTATTTTTATCCAAACAGGTATGCATTTAAGAACTGACCTGATTTAGGTCGGGACCCAGAAGAGTGAAGGATCATCCCTGTTGAACAATGAGAGGTCATTAGTATTTAAATTAAATTAAAATCATCCTAAAAATAAGGATGCAGACCTTTTTTAGAGTTTATGGACTGTGTAATTTACCAAAATCATTTACCTTTGGGAATAATGATCTCAGTGTGTTCACCATCTAGTTGAAAGACCATTTGAAACACACAGTATATCAGGAATATTTATTATTACTAATTTCATAGAGATGTGTATTCTGATTTGCTTAATTTGATGTGTGAAATGGATTGGATTGTTTATGTGTATTTGTGTTTGAGGGACAACTCCACATTTTGAATTGAATATTACAACATTTCATGTTAACTGTTGGATAAACTCTTGACCACAGGCACTAAGAATAAGATGTGTGCATCTGGGGTTATAAGGCTTTTAGGAAGGGAAATGAGGGGAAATGTGAAGTAGAGTAGAAATTTGTATTTAAGAAAAACAAAAAAAATCCACATTCACCGTTCAACTGCTGGCCAGTGATGTAGTAACCAACATGGTGCACCTTGGTATTTTCTGAGAAAAATAAGAAATATTTCAGGTCAAGTGTGTGTGTGTGTGTGTGTGTGTGTGTGTGTGTGTGTGTGTGTGTGTGTGTGTGTGTGTGTGTGTGTGTGTGTGTGTGTGTGTGTGTGTGTGTGTGTGTGTGTGTGTGTGTGTGTGTGTGTGTGTGTGTGTGTGTGTCTTACTGAATGAGCGTCTCTTCCAGTAGATTTGTCCAAACACAGTTGTGATTATAGTCAGCATCACCACACACAGCAGAGCCAACCAGAGCACTCTGAACACACACTGCCACTCATCTGGAGGACAGAGAGGGAATCAAACAGGGGGCAAATTAAAGGAAACAGAAAAGGTCTAGGCCTGCAACAACTGTTTTCTTTATTGATTCATCTGTCAACTATTTCTTTGATTAAACAATTACTATTTTAGTCTGCAATGTTGAAAAACATTAAATATGTCCAGCACACTTATAATAATTAGTTTAGTTAGTTCCTAACCCTTTAAAACACCTAAGTCACACAATAACACAAACAAACAAACTAACCGATCAAGGCAGCGGTAGACTAGCAAATCTTGTGTTCTGCAAGGTAACATTTTGTCAATAGAGTCAAGTGACTTTGAGCATTGATAACGACATCAGTTCCCTCTGTGTACACTTAAACAGGGCTGTCTAAAGGCAAGCTAAAGGGGTAACACTATTTTAAATATAACGTACACTTAAACAATATAGATTTTTTTTACGTGGTCCTTTTTTTAATACATTTTGCTGCTGCCCCCGTCCACAGTCGTACATGACTGTCTTTCTGCCTGCTTCTCCTAACTGGGGACAGGCCGACCGCCATACTGTAGGTAATACACTGACTATGGATAAGTACCTAATACAACCACACTTTAAAAAAAATCTGAACTATCCTTTTAAGATTTACAGTGCCTTTTCCACAACCTTGTTAGTACATAGCATCCCTTTTTCCCAGTCAGATTGTCAATGTTGCTTTGTGCCTTGCTTACCTGCCATCTGAACCTGAACCATTAATCCTAAAATCTGTGCCTGCCTATGTGCCTTCATTTTATCAATAAATCCCTGAACTGTTCCTGTCTGCCCGATTGTCTGCATTTGGGTGCTTTCTCTGGTTGCCTTGTACTCTCCCGAGTGACAGATGTAATTGGTGTGCAAGAGAGGAAATAAACAGAAGAAATAAATCTATTCAGAGGAATATGCCAGAGACAGAAATAAGACAAAAATTAAGAAATAATGGCAGAAGATACAAAAACAAATACAAGCAGAAAGGAAACAGAAAGGGAGAGTATGGAAAAGTTTTGTGGAAAAATGTAAGTGAGATGGATATCCAGCACACAACACACACATGGAAAATATGACTTAGTCTTAGCTTTAAGCTTGGGGGAGTGTTGGAGAGATGAATAGAGAGAGAGCAAGCCAGAATCAATACAGCCTTGGAGATACAGTAGATTAAGATGTACTGTAACTCTCGGATCATACAGTACAGAGAGAGGAAGGGAAACAGAGTCACAGAGCTGAGATTGAAGTCAAGAGAAAAAGGAAATTTGCTCTATTGAAAAATATGACTCCACTGTGGACTGAGAGAAAATATGGGCTAGAATGACATTGAATCAATTTAACCTAAAATGAAAACTGATTGGCCAATTTCTTTCCTCTCCTCTCCAATCTTGGAGTAAAGCCCCACTGACCACACAGGGAACAAGCGTTCTCATCCTGACACCAACCTTTCTGTGTACGTTGCCATGGCAGCTTTTTCTTTGCTGTTTCAGTCAAAAGTGTTTGATTGGCGAGCCAAAGGAGACAGCGGCTTTGATTGGCTGATTCTGAGGTGGGCAGGACAGGGAGACAGCAGTAAAAGGCCTTCCTCGGTCCTTCGCCATCCTCCTCCTCTTTCTCCTCCTCAGGTGAGTGGAGGTGTAAGGAGCTGTGATTACTGCTGCCGTACAAGGTGAGACTCAGGGACTCTGCATCTCTAAGTTGGAGCTCCACCGACACCTCGAAATGTACTTTTAGAACTGTGAATGGACAGATAGATGAATGCATAGATTACAGCCATGCTAGGTACATTTGCTTTAGAAAACTGTGCAATATAGTTGAAGGTCCAAAGCCCAGAAATCTAGCAAGTGCACCCTTGACCGTAGATTAGTATCAATTATCATGATAATGTCAGGGTTTTAAGCAGTTAGAGAGGCACTGTGAGCCTAAAAAGCTAAAAGCTAAATGCTAACATGAGCATGCTAACATGCTCATGTTAGCATTGCAGTGACAATAAGGTATAATATTAACCATGTTCACCATCTTAGTTTAGTGTGTTAACATGCTAACAGTATTATCAACCTCATAGTGAAGCTAAAGGAAAAGTGACAGGATCACCAAAGTCAGTAGGATTCATAGTCTGGGGACCATAAATGTCTGTATAAAATGTCATTGCAATCCATTCAATTGTTGAAATATTTCAGTACAAAGTACAAACAATCTTATCTTTAAAAACTGTAGCCCATACCTGAAGATGAGGTGTTGCTTTGTAATTCTGCTATGTTCACATCTGTTTTACACATGAACCAGCTCTTTTCTGGGACTTCGCCTCCTCTGCTGGAGTCTAACTCAGGATCTGTCGTGTTGCTTTGATGCTCTTTCATGCAGCCCTGCTCCCACTTTTCACTTTCTGGAGTCTGTGAAGGGTCACACATATTCTTTCTTCTAATTTCAGCATCCCCAATCTTCCCATTTTCCCCGTTCTTAATCGGATTTTGTTGCTCACAGGGTCGGTAGGACAGGCAAAGGAAGTTCACTTTTGATACTGAAAAACAGAAAATTCAGAACGATTTCTCAGCGGGAGAAGGCTTATGCCCCATTTCCACTGCACGGCACTGCATGGCACTTTTTCTGAATAGTACCTGGTACTTTTTTTGGTACCACCTTGGTCAAGGTTCCAAGCAAGTTATGGATTAAGGGATCCAGCAAGTGCCGCGTTGAAGATTATGTTGTGGCATTTTCACACAGTGTCACTATGGCGTTCAGCTGAGAGTCCCGCCTACACTGAGGGATTACTATAAGCACCCATGGTACCAAAAGTGAGTCGAGTCGAGCCGAACCATGCAGTCGAAATGATGCATTAAATTTGAAAAAATGCTTCTCTCAAGTCAGAAATCAGAGCAAGATCTCAAAGTGTAAGCTATTGCCTCCAGTTTATATCTGACACACAAAGACTGACACGAGAGGAGAACACGTGCACAAGTACAAAGGCTAAAGCAAGCTGCTTTCAAAAAGAAAAGAAGCTTTTCAAGGCAACAGAATACGGAAACATTTTGAAAGCGGCTGTCAGTCACTGTTGTATGGAGCTATATTTGGTAGTGATATTTAGCTCAGAAAGAAAGAAAAAAAGACGACCACATAAAGAGGAAGAAACAGGACAACGTGACTCAACAAAAAGTTTACTTCTTTTAAAGGTAGACATTTGACATAAAGTTTGAACAAAATGTCAAGGAAAACTGAGCTAAAGAAAACACATTTCCTTTTTAATGCTTAAAATGGTTGTGAACTAATACAGAAGCATTTGTAAAAACATACACAAGCATACAGACACACACACACACACACACAGACAGAGGATAGAGTGATAAACCTCAATCTGAAGTTGTTTTGGATGACCCACCTCTGTACAATGTGAAGAATTCTGGGAGGCAAATGATGAAGGCGAGGATCACGAGGATGAGGAGTTTAGTCAGTGCTGCTCTTGTCATGGTTGCACCATAAGATCCGCCACACACAAACACACATACACACTACTTCACGCCAACACAGGCATGACTTGTAGCTTGTGGTATCTGCTTCCCTTTCTAGAGTTTAGAACAAACACATTCATTCACACCCTGCATCAGAAAAGCCTTTGGTAGAGTCTAAGAAGCCTGATTCGATATTACTTATAATTCTAGCAGAGGCAGCCGACAACGCATCAAGACACATGTACACAATACTTCACTTCCTATTACACTTCCTGTCATTTTCTCAGAAAGATTGAGACATGGAGAGCTTCAGAAACAACAAAGAGTTCATTTCAGCAGAATGTAAGTAGAAATGTTGTGCGTGGATGATAGAAAGATGATCAATCATGTTCTGTATGTGTGCTGTATATCTTTATATATTAGCTTATGGTTTAAACAAGTTTGTGTAAAGCAGAGAAAGAAACAAAGAGATGTTTCTTTATACCTCTACATGAAAAAATCAGGGAGACCAGAATCATCTATGGTAGACTGTACACACTGTTTCAGCTGCTGATGGTAAAAGGAGGAGGGGAACGTCCTTCAATATAACACTACTTTACTCTTCTACGGAAGCCCATTTTCACCATTATGTGTGTTTCTTATAATATGACATATACTTGTGAGACACTTTTGCATTATTGTGACTACAAGTTATGAATTGTCTGATAATTATGACTTTATATATCATACTTATGACAGATACTATCTCAGAATCTTGAGGTTTCTTATGATTAGAGATAGCGATTCAAATAACATGAGATACTACAATATAATTTTAAGTCATATTCATCTCTTATAATTGAGTTTTTGTATTACATAATTATTAGGAACTATCTCATTAGTTTGCGAAGTTTTCTCACAATTATGAGAGAAGTAAGTTTCTCATAACTATGATATAATAAAGTCATAATTATATGAACATGTCTCATAATTACGATATAATAAGTATCTAATACTAAGTCATAATTTATCATACAATTCTCATAATTATGACTTTGTATCTCATAATTATATCTCATAATTATGAGATTCAAAATCATAGATATCAGATGTCAGAAGTCATATGTATGAAAAATAATTTCATAATTATGACATGCTAAGTCTTAATTATAAGATACTAAGTCATAATTATTAGAAGCACTCTGATAATTTCTTCTATCAGGATTATTTTAAGTTTCAGAAATGAGGTTCCACAGACCTGAGGCCAGCTGCTACTCCTTAATCAAAGTTACCACACAGCACAGAGCTGATAGGTGTTTCTGTGGCTCCTGGAGAGGAAATTACCTTTCTGTAAACAAAATTTCAATTCACTCTATTCCAAAAAAAATAATGTATTTTTTCCTTTGTACCGTGTGACTTGATCTCTGTTGGGTGTTAAGTATAGCTTAGATTTTCCGGTCGGGTTACTGTGAGCCACTCATCTTGACAGACCTGGGACACACACACACACACACACACACACACACACACACACACACACACACACACACACACACACACACACACACACACACACACACACACACACACACACACACACACACACACACACACAGAGAGAGACTCAGACAAACACACAGAGTCTCAGACACACACACTTACTGAAACACACAAACACACTGATGAGCATGGCTGGCAGGTGGAGCCTTATCTCCACTCTGCAGCGGCTTGCCTCTGTCAGGCTTTATTCAGCAGCTTAGAACAAGATGGAGCAGCCAAAACTACAAAAGAAATCACTTTCTGCCCAGTCAAAGCTTCTTGACACTTGAAGAATTTTCAAATATTTTGAGTGGCTGAAATGTATTTACCACCATGCAAACTGCAATTGTTGACAGAGGTATGGCATAATACTTCTGTCAGTGTCTAACCCTGCTGAAGATCCTTGAGCAAGACACTACCTCCCTCCAAATGAAACTCAGTTGGAGCTATTCTGTATTCTGATCCTGCATTCAAGCCAAAAAATACTTTATCTTATATAATTTCCAAAATTACAAAAATGTGTACTTTGGGGGTACCAATCGTATCTTGGAAATAGTTATGAAAGCATTTGGAAATTACAGATTTGTAAAATAAAACAGGAATTTTAGGAATTTTGCTCTGCAACTTGACTGGCTATAGAGCTGACATGGTAAGTCGATCAATTGATTAGTTGATAGACAGAATATTAATCTGTAATTATTTTGGTATATGATTAATAATCATTTTTTAAAGCAAAAATGCCAAACATTATATGGTTTCAGCTCCTCCAATTTGAGAGTTTACTTCTTGTCTCTGTCTTATATTACTATAAATTGAAAAGCTTTGGACTGTTGGTTGGACTAAACAAAGCCTTTGAAGACATGATAGTAAATGAACTATTACTTAATTGAGAAAGTAATCATTCAATAAGAAAAGATGAGTGAAAAGACCAATGGTTGATTGTTTTGTGCAAACAAACTAGAAAGACACCGCAGGCTTTAGAACACAGACACCCATTTGTCGGTTTTGTCAGTGTCTCCCATGTTCTTTAAAGATGAATTTGACCTTTTATTCAAGCTGACGTAATCCACATTTTTGAATGTCACTGTATGCTTGATGAAACCTTCAGTATGATAAAAAAAGCTTTGTAAAGCTGTTCTGTTATCTCACAGCTCCACACAGATATAAGCTGAAAGTTAGAAGATAACAGAGGAGCGTTAAATTCCTGATAAAAAAAAAAAAAAGATTGACTGCAGTAATAAAGTGAAAGCAGTGTTTCACATTTTTTCAGGGGACCAGCTGGAAACTCCTCCACGATCCTCAAGCCTCCATGAAACCTGGTTAGAAAACCACAGGTATGGACTCTCTCTATTTTTTTGGGGGCTTTTCCGCCTTTATTGACAGGACAGCTAGGTGAGAGAAGGGGAAGACATGCAGGAAATCGTCACAGGTCAGATTCAAACCCTGGACCTCTGCGTTGAGGTATAAGCTTCTCGGTATATGTGCGCCTGCCATACGCACTGATCCAACCCGGCCACCGCTCTTCTTCACTCATCGTGTGCGATTATTAAACTACTGTGATGCTGCTGTGTTCACTGACGAATCAGCATAAACAGGAAAATAAGACAGCCATCTACTATGAGTAATACACTGACAATGGATAAGTACACTCCCACATTTAAATCTTTTGATTTGACCCAATGGCCTTTACTCTGGCTCCATCCTCAGGACAAACGTTAGTTTTTTAGTATCCTCTGCAAGAATGACTAAGAAAAGCAAAGCTGTCATTATGTTGTTCATTCGGTGCAATACCTTTATGAGTTGTAATGTATTCTGCGGTCTCCAGAGATCACTGGCAGAACTTGGGACTTGTTTATAGAAAATATCCACTTTGGTGTTTTGGCATACCTTCAGACCATTATAATATTTGACTCAATCAAAAAAGTGATTTGTTTACTGCTGCCGGTCACAAAGAGCTAACAGTACGCATTTGTGTGTGTGTGTGTGTGTGTGTGTGTGTGTGTGTGTGTGTGTGTGTGTGTGTGTGTGTGTGTGTGTGTGTGTGTGTGTGTGTGTGTGTGTGTGTGTGTGTGTGTGTGTGTGTGTGTGTGTGTGTGTGTGTGTGTGTGTGTGAGATCCAGAAGACAGGTTTTACCTTCTAAGCACTTACATTTTCTTCAAGATCCAGTCATTTGCTAAATATAATGAACATTAACCATAAATGCTGTCAGACACACTGACCGTCTACAGCGTCACCTTGGACTGAAATCACTTGTGATGTACTGTATGTGGGCTATTTTTGGAGCTCTGAATTACTGCAGAATCTGATGTAGAGAGTTTAGAGATTGAATGTAACAGCATGATGATATTAGGGATTTAGAGAGGATATTTAACACCTGGCTCTGCTCTGCATGCAGGCTCAGCGCAGGTTGTGGTCGTTTCCCTGGATCTGCTTTGAGTGGACACAATGGTGTTCTCAGATAGGCTAAACATCAATAGCTGCAGTGATTTGAAATGATCTTCCATCCTTTACACGGTTTTGGGTTTGTGTTGAGAGAAAAGAGGTGAAGCAGGTTTGTTTGGCTTTTGAATGCAGTTTATGTTATTATGTGATCTACATTAAATGTCTTTTATAACTGGTTTGTCTCCTGAGAACTCATACCATACTTCAGTTTAAAGGCCATCCCCTGTTTGTTTGTTTGTTTGTTTGTTTGTTTGTTTGTTTGTTTGTTTGTTGTTGGGGTTTTTGCAGTCTAAAATGCACAAAGATGCTTCACAGAAAGAATTAGTCTAATTTTTGCCCACAGCTGTGAAACAGTTGAATTAGTTGTGATACTTGGATGTTTTTTGAGATATAGGTTGAATTTAAATTAAAATATATTAAAAATATTTACATATTTTTCAAGGTTATCTTTTATATGTATTGTTACATCTGAATTGGACATGTGTGGCCAGTTTAGTCTAGTCCAATTTTTATCACGTGTGGTTGGCCTTTTATTTATTAAGTGATTGATTGCATTAATTACATTGTTTTAATATAGTGGTTTGGCATCTCCTGGGCTACACTAATGTCCTCCCTGAATATGTGTTAGTTTGTGTGTTAGTACTGTTGTTTTGGCATGTTTTTCATACATTGTCTGCGGTGACCCATCTGACTTGTGTCTCTTTTGTTATTTGTCATTGTGCGTGGGTGAACAAACTTGTTTACCCCCTGGGAAATAATAAAGGTGTCTAATGGAATCTAAACTTGCTCAGCTCACAGACTTTGCATCAGTCATACAGCAGAATTAAATTCAACATACTGAGACAAGAAAAATACCACTCCATATCTCCTCCTGTCGACATCTTCATATATTAACTGTGACAAATGTTTATCTTTGCCTCTAACGTCTGCAGACTATCTTACCTATGGTCCAATAGTTTGGTTTTCAACCATATACTTGAAAAACTAATGTTATTCCCATCAGCCACCGCTGTACTTTAATTTGAATGCAAATTCGCAAATATTTGCATGCTAACATGCTAAACTAAGACGGTGAATATGATAACCTTTATTATGAACATGTTAGCATGCTGACATTAGCATTTAGCTCAAAGCACAGCTGTACATAGGTACTATACAGCCTCACAGAGCCACTAACATGTTTGTAGTCTGTTAAAAACCCCAACATGATCATGATAACTCCAAGTTGAGTCTATATGAGCATGGAAGTTCATTCTTGATATTTAAGAACAGTATATGCAACTGAATAATACAATAAAAGCTCAAAGATTCACTTATTATCGTATACCTCATCTCACCTCACTCAACCTCTTCAGCAAATGGAGCTGGCTTAGATGTTGTTATGTCATCTGTGAATGGCCTCCTTGATCGTTCTCTGTACGTCCACTGTTTGATGCTGTGACAGCTCATGTCGCCTGTTTTCTGTGTTCATTTAGTCTCTCTTACGGGGTCCTTGCAATTTCACTTTCCTACTGTTGTGGCATGTCACACTCCAGTTTTCTGCTTCAAGCTCCTTCAGGACTTCCTGTTCATGTTGGCATAGAATTTGAAACAAACACAAAATACACAAATATTAGGCTATTTGTAATGCCTAATATCACTTAAAATGTTTTGAAATGTTTTACGAATCACTACAGCAGTGGTTACAAACTGAATTGTATATATGTACAAATTTTTTAAACTTTCTTAGTTTGATTGGCCAATCACCAAGGTGGCCAGACCTCCAACTGAATGAAAATGTTGCTATGTTAACTCCAGGATGTGTAAATAAGCAACTGTTTGCTAAGAAGTTCACCATATCAACATGTCAATGTTGTGCTCACGATATGTATGCGCTGCCCCCAGGTGGTCCAAAAAATCAGTTATTGCAGGTTTAATTTTCTCTTTTCTGAGCCTTTTGTATTTAAAATATGCATGTTTAAACGGAGCCAATGGTGTGCTCATTAACAGTGTATTGACTGTGTCGAAGATATTTTGAAATGATGGCAAACAAGGAAAAGAAGAGACAAATAGGGAAGAAATAGGAAATTAGGTATAAGTAGTGAGTATGTTTTTTCCATTAAAAACGAGGAAGGGGAGAAGGGAGAACATGGTGATTTAGTGCTGTGTCAGAAGTAAGGCGCCATCTGGCTCTCCAGAGACGAAGCCACTGTGAAGCTTTATGACTCTTTATGGAGAAATTACGATGTTTCACAGAGAGATTATGAGCGAACCTTTAAAGGTGATGGTTTCCAGACTCATCCCCCTTGTGGCTCTAATATGTCTGCCTGTCTGTCTCGCTGCCTGTCTGTATGAATCATGGTGCTTTATATTAGTTGTATGTGCACTGAATACAGTGTCTTTGTCTTGTCCCTTCCTCAGTGTTTTGTTTACTAAAAGAAATATGGATGCCGTCTGTCAGTTTGAAGGTTTTAAGAGTCACCTGCATCTTCTGTGTGTGTGTGTGTGTGTGTGTGTGTGTGTGTGTGTGTGTGTGTGTGTGTGTGTGTGTGTGTGTGCACATGTTGGGATAGGCAGTACTTCAAAAGATAGCACACACTAAAGTGGGCTAAAGTGGGGTAAATTTACAGGAAGTGCAGAGCCATCATGGTGCTGCATCTCTTTTGTATCCCTTCATGTTTCACCTTCTCCCTCCCTCTCTTCTCTCCTCTGTAACCTTCTCTGGTTAGAAAATGCCATGTCAATAAAAGCTTTTTAACATGAGGAAAAATCAATGTGCTCCAATTGCACCTTTTTTCAATCCTGCCAACTGAACGAATGAGCGGTTCTGCTTCTACAGACATAGGTTGTGGTTGCTCGGTAGAAATGCTGTTTTCTAGCGTAGAATTTCAGTAGTTTACATTCTATATATTGAAATTGAAGTGAAAATCCATACTCTCTTTGTGACTAAAATTAAAATCCTGTTTATGTTGATATAACTTAACATGAACACTTTACACTTGTTGTGGTGTACTTGGTGCTTTATTGGTCACAACTCGCACCATCAACTTTTATTGTCCTGAAAGGGAAAGCATGCTTGCAGGCAGGGATGCAATAAAAATGCATCATAAAAACAATGAAAACATAAGAGCTCAATAAAATCCATGATAAATAGATGTATTATATACCCACATCAGTTAGTAAGACCAGACATTCAATCTTTCATTGAAATAATCAATCCAAAAGTCTTTGGAGTGATCCCTCAGGAGTAAAAGTGCCAGGTTGGGGAACAGAACTCAAACACAGAGCTGGAATAGTGGAAACAAAAATATTTATTTCAAACAAAAGAACTCTGGGTTGGTGAGGAACTGGTCCGTAGTGATTAGAAATCGGTAGTTGAGAACGGCTGGATACTGGAGTGGAGCTGACTGGGTCCAAGATCTGGTGATGACTGAAGGGGAGTATTTTCTTCTAGGACACGGAAAACAGACAGGTTAGATTGAAGCAAGAATTCTGAACGAAAGCAGCAAGCCACTCATACTCAGGGTAAGTAACAATCCAGCGTCGAGCAGAAAGTCACACAGCTATTTAAAGGAGGCTGATGAGTAGCAGGTGAGTTGATAGCGAATAGGAACCAGGTGTGGGAAGAGGGCAGCAGGAGGAGGCGTGTCCGCACACTGAGGAAAATGAAGGTAAGGCAGGAGAGAAACAAAAACACAACAACCACACTACAAGCAACCAAACGAGAAAAATAAAACAAAAACACAGTCACACCAGACCAGAGAGTCACCGGGTCGTGACAAAAAGTAATAGCTGCTTTTTTATAAGAGCTGAGAAAGAAATGCAGCCCCTTTATTCTATACACATAAAAGTCAGAACCATTCAGAGTATTTATTAGAAGGATAAACTCACTCAACATTCAGTGCTATATTTGTTGTTTCTGTATTTGGTAACACTTTACAATAAGGTACACAAAAAAATAGGTAGTTAATGATTACTTTACTTTACTTATTTTCAGAAGGTTAGTTACTGTTTTTCAGAAGGGTAGTTACTGTTTTTCAGAAGGGTAGTTACTGTTTTTTGCTGCATGTCATTCCCTCTCTCTCCCTTCACTTCTTCAGCTGTCCTGTCAATAAAGGCCTAAACATGCCCAAAAAAATAATCTTAAAAAAAAAAAAAAGTCAGCGTTTCTCTGATGTTGTTTGGCTCGTCATTGGAGTGGCTGCGAACCGAGCTGATGCTAACGTTTGCTCAGCTTGTTTCTCTGATAATCTAAGATCCAGACGTCCGATGACTAAAATCCTTCATCTGTTTAAAATATATGGTTAAAAAAATCAAGATCTAAAGTGTATCGTAAACATGTGGCTTAAAAACTGGATAAAACACAAATTTATGACAGATTCTGACAGACAACCACGGCGCTGATGTATGCGCAAAGGGGATATGACACCACGCCATTGATAAGCAGCTAAATGTTACAGACTGTAACTTCAATAAAATTACAGATTACTCTGGGTTTGAAGATTGTTTGAAACATTTGGGATAATGTAAGTTCACAACTCAACAAAATATATAGGTCTAGTAGTTTTAAGACATTTTAATGCAGAAATGTTGCATAATATACCTTTAAATAAACACTGATGTTGCTACTTGTTTGCTGGATGGATAAACAGGCAACTGTTTGGTATCACGTTCGCCATAGTTTATATCAATGACGTTTCATTTACGGGATTGTTCTGGTGCCGCCATAGGTTCCGCCGAATGTCCCTCATTTTCGTCCGGATGTCCCTAATCTTCCGCTTTCCTTGTGTTGGTACTCTAAACTCCGGTCGATTGAGGAGACATCCTCCGAGCTAGAACAGACAATCAAATTATATTTATCTTTTTTTTTTAGTAAAATTCTCATCACACACTCGACAGCCATTTTAATTCCAGAGCTCACCTCCCTACGTACATGTTCCACCAAAACAAGTTCCTTCCCGAGGCTATTTTGCAGAGGCACCGTACCTGCATCCGGCACTTAGCGTCGCCCATGACGATAGTGGATGGTTCAAAGAAATGCCAATTAACCAGAGCATGTTTTTCTCCTATCATAGAATGTTGTGTGGACTAGCCAGACCTTCCTCCACAGCGCTGTGGCAATGCAAGACTACGTTCACCACAACAACTTTATAAGGTGATCATATGTAACTCGCCAGCTCCTAGTATTCATCCTGTTGGGTGTTCTGTGTTTCCCCTGCCATCTTCCTCCTATCATTGCAGGTCCAGTCTCTCTTCTGCCCTGCAGTAACCCCTTTCCCAACTTTTCCATCATCTGACCTTCCCCGCCTAGATGCTCACCTGTTCCTCATTTCCCTCATTAGTCTGCAGTGTATTGCTGTGTTTCATTTACCTAAGTCTAAGGTCTGAGGTCGACTGGGAACTTGGGTATTCTGACTTCCCAGTTCAACTTGAACGCACCATATATATATATATATATATATAGCTGCCCATTTCCACTCCTTCCCTGCCACATTGTCAATGTTGCTTATGCGTTTGCTTTCCTGCCATCAGTACCTGAACCTAAATCTAAAGTTACCAGTTACCTGTTCCTGGATTTTTACCTATTGCCTATACCAAACCTGCTCACCAGAACTGGACCTGACCTCTTGGATTTGTTTGACTGTTCGGATTGCCAACCTGTTGCCAACACGTAAGCCTCTTCCTGACCTTTAACTTCATCCTACCTGCTTGCCTGCTGTGTGTTTGTCAGCATTTGAGTCCTCCTTCCTCAGTTGCTGGAATTCACCAGCTGTGACACAGATTCAGAGAATTAAGATTATGAGATTAAAGATATACGACCACTTGACTGATATTTCCCACTTCAGTCACATATTAACACCTGAGCCAGTTCCATGTAGTAGTTAAATAGCATCATGGAGTGATTTGAGTTAAAATGTCACTACAGTCTGAGTCACTGTTTGTGGATGAAGAGGGTACAGATGATCTAATGTACGTCACTCTCAGTGGTCTGCCTTGCTGGTGGTTTTGTTTTGTGGAGGTTTGTATGCATTATTTGTGCTGTGATGATCCTGCTATTTGTAGAGCTTGTTAAGCATACACTGTAAAAGCTTGATAAAGATGAACACAAAATGTCTCTCTCTTTCTCTACCTGGTTTGTAAATTGTGCGGTATTCTAGAGCTGAATATTCTTGTCACGTCTTGTAGAGCAGCTTGTACAATGAGAATAAAATTAGCCTGATGTTGTAATGGAAGGCGGCACACACACACAAACACAGTTTCTCATGCATGAGAGCAAATGTTATTTTAGGAATTTTATTTTAGGATAATGTTATTCATGAGTTTGTTAGAAAAGGAGCAGCAAGCAGGTGTTTTCGGAGAAGCCAGTTGGTAGATTTGACATTTCAGTGACATTGGCTTTTTCTTGTTTTGTTCTTTAGATAAAATACATGTCCTATGATTCAGAGGAGGCAGGTTCATTATATTGTTAATTAGGGGTCCAAGTCCGAGTCTGGAAGAGCCGGCGGTAGCAAGAGCTATGCCGTTCGCACAGCAGGGCTGTGGAACCCTATTGTTTTTCTAAGGATTATTATTTTTCTTCTCCGCCTAAAACTCCGACTACAGCCTAAACCATATATGGTGGGGGGGGGGGGGGGGGGGGGGGACGCAATTTCTCTAAAACCTACTTTTTCGATCTCCTCCTAGACCAATGCGACCGATTGGCAAAAGTTAATAAAAAGAATTTTGATAGGATAAAAATTGTGCATATTACGCACAAACAAATTTGTGTAGCAAACTATGAAAACACCAACTTTGCCATCTCTCGGCCAGAACAAATGCTATCAAAGCCAAACTTTAGATTCTTTTGCCATGACCCTCTGAAGGTCCCCCACACGTTTTACAAAAATTGGTCACTAGAGGGCACTACAAGTACAAAACGTTTATATCTCATGAACGGCTTATCCGATTTCTACAAAATTTGATGGGTACCATCTAGCACCACTCCTGAAGCCAACCCTTGAGTGTGGTACTGAGGGGTCAGAGTGGGCGTGGCCTGTGGGTTATACGCTATAATGTTTTTTGCCTTTAACTCCCACATTACACATCGCACATTAGAAATCCTTACATCCCCGTGTTCCTTGAATTAAGCTGAATCACATGATATAGGCCACGCCCATTTCCGCTTAAAAGTTTATATCAATATAATCAATAATAATAATAATAATAATATTAATCAATCTAACCTGCAATATCGCTCAATGCGCAAAACCAACTTTCTCGAACTCGTCCTAGGCCGTGCGACGAATCAGCACGAAACCTGGTACGTAGCTTCTCCAGATGGACCTGACCAAAAGTTACTCCAAACACATTTTCCTAGCTAGCTACCACACACATATCATATCATATATCGGCCAAATTAAATGTTATCAGGAAATAACTTGAGATCGTTGTTCAAGATCCCACTGTGATGCTCTGTACCAAATTTGGTGAAGATCAGCCTTTAGGGGGCGCTATAAGCAACGTGAATTTGTTTTGGCCAATAACTCAATGCATTTTAATGGGAAATTTGCAATTGCAATATCTCTGCCACAGTAAATCCAATCCACACGAAACTTGTGCTGCTCGTTCGGCATGCCGCTCTCTACCGAATTTGGCGAAGATCGGCCATTAGGGGGCGCTATAATCAACGTAGACGAGTTTTGGCCCTTTTACTCAATGTTAATGGCATATTTGCAATGGGAATGTACCACAGACCTTGCAGCTCACACTTCTCAATATTTACTGATGTTTGCCTCCTACCGTTACGTTTTGGTTTTTGCTTTTGCGTGCTCCTTTGGTTTATTACAATAAACAAACTTCTTAAGCCAACTGACAAAGTTTCTACAATCTCACTTTTTCATTCCGAAATCAACACCATTCATAGGCGCCAATACCGTGGGTGCTCCGGAGCTCGAGCACCCATGGAAAATACTGAGCACCCACATGTGCCAGACTGTCCATAGGTTACATTCATTTAAAATTAAACATTGCAGTTGGTGCTAAGTGGAGCGTCTGTCATAGTGTGATTGGTTATGTCAGCGGCATTGATTCTTAATTTCCCACGAAGCTGATCGCGGTTACGTGTCAGTTAAACTTTTCATCTCCAATCCTATCTGTATTTGTGAGAAGTGGCGCTGTCCTGCCTACTTTACGGCTTTATTATTGAGTTAATAGGCGTGTGTGTTCGTGTCGGCCACCGTCCATTTCCTAAGGTTCTGAAATGTAAACTGTAAATTTAAATGTAAATTTTTAACTACTTTTTTTTTTTTTTTAAAAGGCGCCTGTGAGCACCCACGGAGGAAAACATAAATCGGCGCCTATGACACCATTTACAACAACCTGACCACCTCCCCTGCTCCTTCAACCACCACACTTGCCTCCCCCCCTCCACCCACTCAGTCACTCTCTCATTTCTCTCTGCTGTCCCCTGTAGTCAGCGGGTTAAGAAGTTTGTTTATTGTAGAGCATTGTTAAAGGTAGTCTGTATATGCATGGAGATGAACTGTTAACCACTACTAACACTACTGGCAATGTACCGCAAATGTCGCGACTCAAACCTCTCGATATTTACTGACGTTTACCTCCCCACCGCCATGCTTTGGGTTCCACTTTTGCACGCTCCCCGGGGCGTCGGGGGCGACTGGCTTCGGTGGCTTGGACCCTGTCATAACTGTTTGCAGTTCTAGTTGTATTTGTTTTTGGCATGGATAATTATAATCATACATCAGCAAGAACATTCAAGCCATTACAGGTTGATTAACATTTTATCACCCATCTCCAGACTCTCTTCACACACACACACACACACACACACACACACACACACACACACACACACACACACACGCTCTTCTGTCATCCAATGATTTCATTCATTCTCTCACTCTCTCAGTAAACCAGATGCAAGCTCCCTCATGCTAAAATATTAAGTACCAAGGGCCAGTTATGAGATGATAAGCTGCAGCGTTAGCGTCCTTTAAATGCCCCCCCCATTCTCCAGTAATTCCCGACAAGGTCTCCTATCTGTTCCTCTTTGTCATCGGTAACACGACCTCTAAATCTAATCATATCTTCCTTTTATCCTGCACTTAGCCACATACTTCCTTTTGGATGTTTTAAGCCAAACAGTCCACAGTTTTAGGGGTTTAAATGGAAGTAACCTAAGAATGAGAATAATTTCAAACCACCCTTAAATACTCTCTAAAGGAAAATTTCAATTCTTATAATTGTGACCATTCTGACTGTGGGTCATGCTAAACGTGTACATCGTAGCAAACAATGAAAGCTTCCCAAATAAACTTAAATTTTACATTTCTGGTACATTGTCTTGCAGGATGGTCCTCTGCTGCTTTTCTTTGTCTTTAATCCTCAATTCGATTTCCTCAACTGTGTACTCTGATTTGAATAGTCAGCTATCAAAGTGGAATAAGTCATTCTTGTAATATTCCACGGAATAACCAGCTATTGCACTTTTTTATGTCCTTAGAGGACAATAACAGAAACAAACCTGATCTCAGTTGCTACTTCTTAGCATGCACAGATGCTACATCAACAGCGTCCCACACCTTCACACATGTAAAGATATCAGTGTGTTCAGATAAACATGCAGCTGTTTGGTTTGTGGCTAGTTTCCCCTGTAGATCCATATACAGCAAGCTGCAATAAAAGTTAATCCAGGGGGCTCATTTCTGTATGTATATTCAGCCGTTTTTAGAGATGAGCGTTTGAAATTTTAATTTATGTAACATTGAGATTTATCTGGAAAGCTTTAGGACATACATTGTTTTGCTGGAGTCTGTGTTTTCTGAGTCCTTACAATGGAGGTGGGGAGTGGAAAATGAGCATGACCCAGCAGTCAAGATGGACACATTTATGTGAATAAGACCCTGTTTGGAAAATACAAGAATTTTTTTTGGATTGAGTTATTTTTGTCATTTAATTTGTTTGTGCTACTCCTTTCCTCTCAGTTTGCCGATCATCTACTTCTGTTCCAGTGATTTCCTGCATTTACTCATTTGTGGTCTACTGGTAATATTTCTCTCTGTGTGAAGGATGTCACTGCAAAAATGTCTGAAAGCATTTAAGAGGCAGTTTTGCCTTTTCAATAATGCATTTTCAGATGTGTATTTTGTCACTGGTTATACAGGTGTGATAATACTGCCAGCAGCAAAAGGAATAATCAAAAGATACTGATGCTGAACATGTGAAGGAGAGGGTTGCATCATGCTGGCTGCTCCTTTTCTCATCCATCCTGTCTCTTTTCTTTCTTCTTTAGAACGGCCAAAATAAAACACTGAGGCTTCACTTTCCGACACTCACACCAAGTGAAGAATTGATGAACAACTGATCTAGTGTCGACTGGCTGACTAATTACTTTGAGATTGTGACTGGTGGGCCGTGATTGGTTTAATAATTGGGCTGACATTCAGGCATAGGAGCAGCCAGAATTGTACTTATTGATCGCTATTATGGTGGTGTTATGTCTGTCTTGAAGCTGCTGTGACACTGTAATTTCCCTCAAAGGATTAATAAAGGATATATCTATCTATTATATATATATTCTCCTCTTTTACCTGTCTCATTCGATTTCTCTCTGTATATGCCCGTTCTGTTCCCTCTGTGTCCCTCTGTTGTCTCATAGGTTTATGGATCAATGATCGGTGGGAGGAGGGGGTAAGGTGACCTTCCTTGGACCAACCAATCTGAGAGCTTGCTGGATAGAGCGCTGCCTCGAATAACGTGTGTGTGTGTGTGTGTGTGTGTGTGTGTGTGTGTGTGTGTGTGTGTGTGTGTGTGTGTGTGTGTGTGTGTGTGTGTGTGTGTGTGTGTGTGTGTGTGTGCATCATCTTCTCCTCTTCAGGCTTCATGCACCTTCTACCTGTCATTAATCAGCAGTCTGGCAGAAGTGACGGCTAGGTTAAGGTGTGGGCTGAGACCTGTATCCATTAAGGTTAATGATAGTGCATGCCTTCAGGAAATGTAAATAAATAAATAGAAAACCCACAAAAGTGACTTAAACCTATACTGTGTTGCAAGAATATGGAGAGGTGTTTAAGATGACAAAATGATGATGACAGAGAGCTCAACGCAACCTTCATGTGCATTAATTAATATTCTTATATTAACTAGCTTAGTTTTGCATTGCCAGACCTCATCACAGGCTGTGGAGTAAGGTCTGGGATAGGAGGTTGTTTGTAAATGGTTTAAAGAAATGCAATCGTCTTGGGTGGCGCCTAGCTCCAGACGCAGCGATGGTGGCTCTTGCAAAATACTCTCAGGAAGGAACTTGTTTTGGTGGAACATTTTCACCCCGCAAAAGAAAACGCAACATCAAATATTAACTGTTGACACAATACAGTAACATGTGCTATTTAAATTAGCTGGATATATGGATAAACTTAATTTGCTCTTACTAGTGTATCGCTGTGTGTATTTTGTCCATAGCAATCCTCTCCAATCAGTACCAAAAAGTTAGATAGTAAATGCCGTAAACATATTTTTGTAAATCTTTACAATAATTCCCCAAAAGAACCAAGCAGGCCTGATTTATTGCACGATCAAAATTTTCTTAAAATCTTGCCATTTTCAGTGTGTGGCTTGCTAGCTCGAAGTTGAACGGGATTTTGAGAACGGCAACACACAGATGTCAATGTTGTCCAGTCCCTCTAGGATTTCGCGGCCTTTTTTTTAGATTGTTGCGGCCCAAAACGTCTGAATTTGTGGCAGCTTTTGTAAAAAATTGAGCTAAAAGTTGCTAAGTCTTTTGTATTTTTGCAAAAGTTGCGAGAGAAAGTGAAAATTGCAAAAAAAAAGTTGCGATTTCACTTATTGGACTTTAACTTATCATTGCACTTACAATAACGAGCATAGCTGTCCTCAATTTAGGTCATCGTGTACGTCTCATTTCAGTTTTTCCTGCCTCCACCGTGTGTGTTCCTGTGTGTGCGCGTGTCAGTCGCGGGGGTAACTGAGCAGCAGCCCCACCCGCTGCAGAGAACCAACAGGAAACAGCAGCCGCTTTCAGTGACTCAGTGAAAAATCGTTACAGCGGACTTTGATGTTAAAATGTATACAGGTTGGAAGGACGGTCTGAAATGTTTTGCACGGTCTTTCGCTATACGTTTTGTTGGTAAATGTGAGATGTTAGAGTTACACACGTCTCGTCTTCATATCAGAAACAAGGAAATTAATTTGGCGACGTACGTTTGTTATGTCAACCCGTTCTCACTCATGCTTGGTCAGTGGTTCTCAGCGTCACATGCTGACGCAAAGTCTGGCACGTGGGACTGCTGTGATTGGTTGAAGTCGCTGGAAACTCCGGCCATTGGTCAAATTTGCGGTAAAGTTGCGGTGATTGGGCAGAATTGCGAGTCGCACTGAATTAACGGTGATTGGTTGAATACGCGTGAATTGTTGCGATTGCGACATCGCGATTTCCTGGCGGGACTGTTTATAGCCTATCTGCTGCCCTCAACTGGCAAAACAAGTCAATAAATGCTGCTTTAAGTTGCTGTATAAAACGACTTGCTGAACAAAATATTTTTGAACATTGCAAAGTCTCTGACCTCTAACTCAAGTTGTCCCCCCATCAAACTACTTGTCTCTCTCTCTCTCTCTCTCTCTCTCTCTCTCTCATTTCCATAGGAGTGATTGGCCTGTGGCAGCAGGGCAGAGTAAATTATTAAGACCTCTTTATTTGGCCGGAAATGTTCCCTCTCTCTTTTTCCATCACTCTATCCCTCGTGTTTTCTACATCCTCTCCTCTCTCAACACTCAGCCAAATTAGGAAGAGAGTGAACAGGATAAGAAGGCACTGCAGCGTTGGGGTAAAATGCAGAAAGGGAAAATAACAGAAAAATGTGGTTTGTGGAGATGGACAGAAATGGAGAAAGAATGTCAGTAGGAAAATAGGAAAAAGAGCAATGGCGCAGAGAGAGAGAGAGAGAGAGCTGACGAATTGCACAGCAAGCACTTTGCTCGCTTCCACCTGCCACCTGCCCTGCAGAGAGACCTGAGTGCATCATGCAAGAGCAAACACATATTGTATGTGTGTGTGTGCATGTGTGCGTGTGTGTGTGTGTGTGCAGATGTTTGTGCTTGCAAACTAAAGAGAGACCAGTTGAGTGTCATTAGAGAGCTGTTAAACTGCCAAATGGGTGAGGGTGGAGAGAAAGGAAGAGAGAGAGGAAGAGAGACAGTTACTGATGGAGAAAGAGAGTAGAAAGAAAAAAAATGAGTTGTTTTCATGTCCATCAATAATTCAGGATGTGTATTATCTCCTGTTGTGTGCAGCTGCAAACTTCATGCCTCAGCGATTTCAGCAGCAGCAAACAACCCGACCCGAGCTGCAAGCGCGCGTGCACACACACACACACACACACACACACACACACACACACACACACACACACACACACACACACACACACACACACACACACACACACACACACACAACAGAAGGAATAGTGATCGTTTGTGTCATTTTGCACACAGAGGTGTAATTTATGAAAATATGGGATTCTAGCTGTGAGCAATTCTGACATCTAAAAAATAAGTGGGAGGGTTATTAGTGTACTTTTTTCTCGTTTGCTCTTTAGAATCTACAAGCACCTACTTACTCTACACTGCTAACACTGTTAAATATAATTGCACCATCTCTTTGTGCTGATGGTAGCTATCTTAATCTTTTGACTTTCTCTTCTCCTGGAAATGACTTTGGTCTTTAAAGCTGCTCTAATTAATATTTTCATATTAACAATGGACCAAATGACTATGCCTAATTAATGCAAATGTTGCTCTGTGTCTCCACATGTGTAAAAAAAAATAAAATAAAAGACAACAGTTTGTAAAAAAGAATCTGTTTCTGCAGGTTTTAAGGGGACATATCATGAAAAACTTTTTCAGTGTGCACATACATTTAGGTATCTGGAGTGTCTACCAACCCACAATAAGACAACCCAGTCAGTTTTTGTGGTCTGCCTAGAGGTTATATACAGGTATATTCAGACAGACCATATGAGAAAAATAATGTTTTTTTGAACATTAAACCATGTAAAAATGTTCTAGTAGAAACCCAAAATACAAGCATGAACGTGAAAATGAGCATAATATGTATCCTTTAAGGCTGAGCTTAATCAAGTCAAGTCAGTGTGTTTAAAGAGCATTTAAACACACACACACACACAAAAACATGCTGACCAAAGTGCTGAAAAAAACAAATACATGTAATCAGGCTGTGTTGATTAAAATAAAACTGAGTGAGTAATGTTAAGTATGATGTGAAGTTGTGATGATGAGATTTAAAAATGGCAATAGATGGAGAAGACTTGACAGCGAAGGATGAGCTGTTCCACAGTCTGAGAGCAGCAATGCAAAGGGCTTGATAATCTTTGCACTTTGACTGGGCCCCTGGAATGGCAAAGAGGAACTGATCAGAAGTTCTGAGATATAAGCTTTTGCAAATCAATGCAATGCTTTGAAAACAAATAAAGTAATAGTAAAAATCAATTTGATATTTCACTGGTAAAAGAAAAGATTACAGGGGAGATTTCTTCTCACCAGTGAGGAGCCTTGCTGCTACATTTTAGATGGGCTGTAATGAAAACAATAAGGAGGTATATTCTTTAACAGTAAATATATTGTTGATATTGTTGGATGGATTCAAGTAGCCATTGTTATATTTGCTGCTGGTGCTAAAGGGCGCATTGCGATTTGTCGGGGGTCATATAATCTCATAACATCTTCTCACAAACTACTGTTTGTCCTGCAGCAGCAGAATTACATGTCAGAGTTGAACAGGTGCACACAACAAGGCCAAATGTCTGGCCCCAGCTGATTAATGGCTGCCTCTGCTCACAAAAGATGTATATCTTGGTGTGTGTTTGGGCGGGAGCTGATATCACTAGGAGTATGATTAGACTGGATGAGAGCCAGAAGCCATTGCCTTTCAGCTACAACTGCTCCCATCATCATCATGCTCCTCTTCATCCTCTGGGGTTGCTAAATAGATGCACAGTTTGACAAATGTGGTTAAATTTGGCAGTTTGCATCATCCGTTCTCCCTCCCTTTTTTTCTACTCTTGGGCAATTAGAGGAACCAGAACTATAAGCCAGACCATAGCCATTACGCGTTTTGTGTGTGTGTGTGTGTGTGTGTGTGTGTGTGTGTGTGTGTGTGTGTGTGTGTGTGTGTGTGTGTGTGTGTGTGTGTGTGCTTTCTCTGCCTTGTGGGGAAATTACATCTTTTTCTCTCTACGTTTGTGTTGAATAAAACATGGCAGTAAAAGTGTGTCAAAGTCTCTGAGAGACTCTGTGCAGAGAGAGCAAGATGGAAGGTTGGAAGGTTTCTGCTCCAATATATGATCAGATAGAAAATGTACATGTGCCTCCCTCTGTCAGGGAAAAGCGTAGATGTAATTGTGGGCAGTTTGGGTGTTTCTTATCCTTGGCCGCTCTGTTCCCATCTCTCGGATCACACAGGCTTTCGTTTTTCTTCTCTCTGACTCAATGTCTGTCTTTCTTGCTTTCCCTCCCACTCATTACGGTCTGCTGTACCTGCGCTCAAAAACCTCCTACTAGTCGCACACACAAGACACCTAATTAATACAGGTCTTTCTCACACAGTACATCCATCTCTTGAAGGGGGCAGAATAGCAAAAGAAATGAGAGAACAAGGGTAATGGATGGAAGAGAAGTGGAGGAGGAAATTAGTAAATGGACAGAGGAGTTTATTACAGGATGTGATCAAAAGAGGAAAAGAAAAGCCGGCATTAAAGAAATGGACTTGTCGCTCCACTGTTCAGTGGGCTGAGAAACTGTTCGCTGTGATTGTGGCGAGATTGAATCCTTGTGAACTTTAACGCATAGTTTTCTGTCTGATGCCACAAGAATGTGATGAAAAAAGGGAGGGTGGGGAAGGAGCAGCAATATGAAGAATCTTAAAATTTGCTGATGACTGATGTTGAGTTTCTTTCATTGTTTCATCTATTCTATTAGTTACTTCTCAGGAAACTGGGACAACATAGTCTGTCTGGATCTAAAACACACCCTGAATGTAGCTAGAGCCCAATGCGCAGTCTAAAACTAAAATTGGTCCTCAAAAAGATAGACGCCCAAAACACACGCATGCGCACGAACACGCACACACACACACACACACACACACACACACACACACACACACACACACACACACACACACACACACACACACACACACACACACACACTTATAAACACATGCTAATACCTTGGGTCTCCTTCAACCCAGCAAGCCTTCTTGCCCATGTACAATTAATTTATCTTCAATAACATTGAATAGTGTGCCTCCAAATCAATTTAATTGCAATCACACAAACACACACACTCCCTCCTTCTCATTCATATGTTGGGAAGTTCCGAAGTGTTGATGTGGAGAGGTAATTATTTGCTTGGCCAGTCTGAGCCTGCTCTGAGTCTCAAGGACAGACTCGCCTGCAGCTATAGTACAAACCAACACTGTGATTACACAACGGAAACAGGCAGTGAGCATGTGTAAGCGTGTGTGCATGTGTTTTTGTCTGTGTGTCATGAAGGGGCTGTGACTTGAATCAAAGTGTCTCCTTGTATTTTTGTGTGTATGCATGCAGAATGTATAGTGTGTGTGTGTGTGTGTGTGTGTGTGTGGGCTTTGCACAAGTGTGTATGCCTGTGAGCCTATATAGAGCAATGGCTCGTTCCTGCAGGTCTCCACCTCAGGGAATCACAGCCACAATCTCACCGTTACATGAACACACAAACACATTCCCTTGTGTGTCACAGTATAATAGCAGGGATGGGGAGCAGGAAATTGAGGTTGGGAAGAAGACTGGTGAGAAAAGGGGAGACTGCGGGTGGGGAGGAACAGAGGGAAGAGAAAAAACTGAGAGAGAGGAGGGATAGAGTTTGAAAGAAGGCCATTGGAGGATGAACATCAGTCATGAGAGATAAGCTGATCATCACAGACAGGCCAAACAGATGTTTCACTTTCTGGCCCCTTAAAATCTTTTTACGACAACTCTCCCCAGATGACTGCTACCAGTTTTTATTTGGCTCTGTATTTGTATTTGTGGGAGTTTGTGTGTGTGTGTATGTAGTTGAATGCTTATAAAGTGAAAAGCGTGCTTAAATGGGATTGCATGCTGCCTTTTGCGTATGTGTAAGTGTGCTTTTGTGCATGCATGCTGGTATATGTGAATGCACATAAACTGGATGATTACTGAGTGTAAAGTGTGTGTGTGAATGGGATTTCATGGTATCATTTTATTGAATGTCGTGTTTATGTGCTTGTGTATTTGTGTGTGTGGGTGTGATTGTGTGTGTCTAGAGTGCCGTAGAGCCGTAAAGCTGTGCCGGAGAGTTTTGAGTGATAGCTTTGGACTACCACAGCCAGGAGACCAATAACAGTAACTCAAGGAGGCTCCTGCCAAGTGACCAATGATTAGATCCAACCGAAGGAGACCAGAGCTGAATGGCCGATCATTCCTCAGCTTCATTCCCCCTCAGAGCCCCATTCCCACCCTCCCCCAGTAACAGGGCAGCATTTACATCGCGAGTGTTTCAGAAATGCACTGGTTTACTCTCTGGGTCCTTAGTTTCTTTTAGAGTTGTGGTCACTCTCCATGTGTGTGCCCTGGTTGGAAATAATAAAGTTTGTTCTGTTGGTGTTATCACAAAAAATCATCCAAAACAGCTAGATGTGTAATGGATAAAATACTGTTCCTCTGCTCTGACCCTTTATTTCTTTGCCTTAATGATACTGCAGCTTGTTTTTCGTGCCTCCTTACAGACTCAGCTTGTATGTGTGTTTGTACTGTATGTGTGTGTATTGACTTTTTGTATTGATCAGATAGAGCAGCGGGGTGGTCCTACACTTAGTTGTCAGTACATCCTGAAACTGAAGAAAAGCCCTGTGTTTCTCAGAATCTGGCAAACAAAAGCGGTAAAAGTTAAATCGGCCATATTCATCTGCTCCATTTTTCCATGGTATAAAATGATTCCCCCAGACTGGCTGTTAGTCTGCGGGCCAATTTATGAGTAACACATCTCCCGTCTGTGTAATTCACAAACTGACCTCGACTGTCTGACTTATTGATTTTTGCTAGAGTGGGGCTCCTAAAGCATCCCTCCCCTCCTGCTGGTGACTCCATCCAGAACACACTGTGTTTCAGCTCCTTGGCACCGGCACATCCTGTGGTCGTCCCAGAGTTACTGGGGAAGGTGAGGAAGGCTCTAGTTGGCTGGTCTGCTGCTGGTCTGCTGGGTGCTATGGCTTCTGAATGGGGATGGCTCCCACAGGACCCGCTCCCACTGATCATTACTGTCTATGAATAGCTGCTGCATTGCAGATGGAGGGAAGAGAGGGAGGAGAAGGAAAGGTTGACGGGAAGGAAGTGTTGTCATGGGTGGAGAAGAGCAAATGGTTTGTGGAGAAGCAGGGAGTGGGGAATAAGGAGGTGTTTTGTGCGCATGTGTGGAGGACAATTTCATTTTCAAGGACACTCAGGTCTCCCAATGTGGTGATTCGAAGCAATGCCAGAAATTTTCTGTTTTCAATATCTGCTTAAACATCAAAATCGGTACGTATTGCAGCCAGGTTTCTAAACAAAGTGTGATTTTTAGGAGGCAAAAGGACAGAGACGGAGACTCACAGAGAAAAATGTGTTGGGAGGAGTGAGTGAAGACAGCCAGACAGGGCAGAAATGAAGATGATAAAGAGGATGTGTCCACTGCCTCATTACATTTCAGTCTTTGATTAACATGTAATGATTGCTGCAGCCTCACAAACCTGCATGTTCACTCACTCTGGCATATGCACAAACAGTCACAAAGACACACATTTTTATAGGCAGACATTGCATTTATATATTCCCTGAAGACTGTAACCTAACCTTAACCAAAACTGCTGTATGTCTAATCCCAATCCTAACACTAACTTTAAAGAAAAAATAAGTCATAACCCTAAAATTGAACGGTTTACCTCATGGGGATTTTTCAGGTGAATCCCAATGGAACTGTGTGAACAATTTTTTTGTCCCAATTGAGTAACACAGTTAAGGATGCAATGGTGATTATTGTAATATTAAGAGTAAGAAAATATTAAAAAAATGTCTTGTTTTGTCCGGCCAACGATTGAAACCCAAAGACAAATATAAAAAATATAGAAAAGCAACAAAGCTTTACATTGGAGAAGCTGGATCCAGAGAACGTTTGGAGTGTTTGCTTGAAAAATAATTAATCAATATAACAATAAATTAACAAAAGTGTTGGCAATAAAGCTGAGACAATTCATCAATTAGTCAATTGACAGAAAATCAATCTAATTATTTTAATAATCAATCAATAGTTTGTCATTTTTCAAGCAAAAATGCAAACATCCATTGGTTCCATTATCAATTTTGAGATTTGATTGGCTGATGTTCTTTGTTTTATAGTAAACTAAATATAAGTTGATTTTTGTTGTTAGACAAAACATGCAGTTTCAAGATGGACTTTAGAAAATTGTGACAGGCATTTTACACTATTTTAAAGACATGTCGTTTCAGCTCCAAACTAGTCTTGCATTGCACAGCATTGCGGAGTAAGGTCTGGCCCCTCCACATATACTCCTGGACAGGAGAAAAAAAAGCGGTCTTGGTTTATTTGCATTTCTTTAAACCAATCACAATTGTCTTTGGCAGCGCTAAGCTCTGGTTGCAGCGATGGTGGATCTGCAAAATGGTTTTGGGAAGGAACTTCTTTTGGTGGAATATTTGTAGGCCTATCACGCAAAAGGAAATGCCACTTAACAATATGAAATAAAGTTAACTGTTAACACAATACAGTGAGCTATTTAAATTTGCTAAACATAAACATTTGCTCTTACCAGTGTATCACCGTGTGTATTTTTTCCATAACAAATCTCTGCCAATCTGTCCCAAAACGTCCCAGTTAGATAAATGCTGTAGTAGCCTAAACATAATCTTTGTAAATCTTTACAATCATTCCCCGAAAGAACCAAGCAGGCCTGCATGTTGCACAATCAAAATGTTCTTCAAAACTTGCCATTTACAGCGTTTAGGTTGCTAGCTCAAGCTTGTTGTGGTTTCCCGAAACGCACGGGGTTTTGCGAGGCGAGGGACATCCGGCGGAACATCTGGCGCTGCCGGATTATCCATTAAATTAACTGTCGTCGATCCAGACTGGTCACACCCAAAGAGAAATATCTTCCCCCAGACTAGCCTATGCTGCCAAAAAAGATTGACTGGGTTTCATCTAGGTTATTATTGCTTAATT
>CM042317.1:23207040-23242040 GCA_023566125.1 Zingel zingel | reverse complement strand
ACACACACACACACACACACACACACACACACACACACACACACACACACACACACACACACACACACACACACACACACACACATATACTTCAACATCCCTAAAACAGTGGGATTTTTATATCATCCTTGGAGTATCATTTAATTTCTTAGTTCTTTGTGCTGTAGGGCTAGTCCTGCCACTTCTGCTGTTAAATTAAAAATGGAAGTACAGCCCTGGCTCTCATAATTAGATGCTGGTTTGGGAGCCATGATGGCTGATAATTCACAGGGTAGCTACTTCGGTGCTTGTCTTTGATGAACACACATGCACACACTAACACACACACTTACACCTTGTCAGTTTAGACTGGAAGAATAAGACATAACAGCCCTGGGCTGCAACACTTTCACCAGTGATTAACTAATAACAAATGTAAACCCGGCTTCATTTCTCGTTGTTGGTATAGATACAAGGAAACTGGTTGCCGTTAGGGAGCAGAGTAAATGACTGCACACTCTTACAGCTATTTAATTGGCAGCTTCTCTTTTAAGTAGGCTAAATTTATCTGGCCATTTACTCCTAGTAATTGGACCATTAAAGATCTTTTGTCTGCTTCAGGCGACATACCCCTGTTGAGAAGGGAAGGAGAGAGCGAAAACGTGTGAGGTAATGGCACAAAGAAAAAGATGGCACATGGATGACACAGAGCAGCTGGTGTAGCTCTCTCCACACATCTGTCTCTTTGTCTTGAACAAAAGAGAATCAGCACCAACACATGCACTCAAAGCTTCTGTCTCCTTCTCTTTGTGTCTGTTTGTCCGTTTGTTTGTGTGAATGCCTATCTTTGCACAGGACGTCTAACAGCAGCGCCACACTGTCCTCATGTGTGTCGATGGAGCCATGTGCATGTCCAGAGGAGTGTATGTTCACCGCTCTGTCCCACGCCGACGTCACCTTCCGTAAGATGGAGGGCTACCTGAGGTCCCGACAGCTGTGTGATGTCATACTGGTGGCTGGAGACAGGCGGATAGCTGCACACAGGTAGGAGCGAAGAGACAACACATATTACACAAACATGCAGATGGTGACATTAAATAGATGTACATCATTAGGGTTGCAACTAATGGTTATTATCGATTAGTTATGTTTTGGATGAATTGATTAATTGTTTGTTTGACCAAATGTTGCAGGTTGCCCAAATAAATATTACATTCACCCATACTCGCAAACGCATACTCAGTCTGTCTGCAATCTGCAACCATTTAGATAGTTGAATAATCGCCACTTTTCAAGCAAAAATCCCAAACAAAATGAAAATTGTATATCTTTGGATTGTTGGTTGGACAAAACTAGCAACATAAAGACACACCTTGAGATATGAGAAATTGTGATGTGGATTTCTCACTATGACATTTCATAGACAAAACAATCAATTAATCGGAAAAGTAATTTATCAAAAATAAAAATAAGTTAGTTGCAGCCCTTAATCCAACATGTACATCAAAGTTTGACTATGCACGCACATGCACAAGCATTATGATTAATGTACCTACACACACACACACACACACAAACACACACACACGCACACACACACACACACACACACACACACACACACACACACACACACACACACACACACACACACACACACAGCAAAGCCAGTCATGCTCATAAAAGTCCCTTTTATTTTTGTAGTTTTTCTGTACCACACAGTCAATTGAGCCTCTGAATCATGCATCAAACACACACACACACACACACACACACACACACACACACACACACACACATATGCCTGTCACGCACGTCATACCCCCCACTATGCTGCTTTGTCGCTGTTGCTCTCTGGGCATGTGGCCATGCAGCAGCAGGGTCCATCTGCACAAGGGTGAAACAGAAGAGCGGTCCTCCACCAGCAAAAAGCCTCCTTTTCTCTCACTGAATTCCTCCTCTGCCTCATTTGATTTAGTTCTTCAGGCACAGATGGTGACAAACAACAGACCCTGCTGTATGAGAATCCTAATGGTGTATGTGAAAGAGTGTGTTGGCATCTGAAGTTGTGTGTGTGTGTGTTGAGTGTGTGTACAAGCAAAAGGATAGGAGTAAGATGCTTGAAAGTGGGTGTTTTGTTTGCAATTGATTTATTGTATGTGTAGGCTAAAAATGCTTTTCTTGGAACAAAACATACACTCTCTTTCTCTCCCTTTCTCTCTGTCTTACAAGTACACACAAACTTGTACTGTGTATAGCTGCATACATGTTTATTGTGGAGTTTGTTGCAAGCAGTGCACTTTGAGCAAAACTCAAGCTTTATATGTACTTTAAAAAAGTAGAGCATAATTATATTGTGTGTCTCTGGGGCAGTGCTCTATACAAATACATTATCTTGCAAAGCTATTTTGTACCCCCAAGTGGACACCTCTGTAAGAGTGCTACCTCAACTGATTTGAGTTAATATACCTTTAGTTCACAAACTTCTGTGTACCGTTGTTGTAGATCAATAGCTATGCATCTGGGGCCCATTATGTGCATACAATGGTTATTGATGGTTCATGCTCACAGTGATAATGCTAACATGTTGATGTTTAGCAAATATCATGTTTACCATGCTAACTATCTAAGTTTAGCATTTGCTAATTAGCACTACACCCAAATATATCATTAGTTTAGCAGGTATTTGGTCATAAACCAAAGTCAATTTAATTTATTAGCCTAATATTAGAAATCACAAATTAAGGGACTTTACAATCTGTACAGCACACAAGAGCCGCCCCTCCCCCTTAAAACTAATTTAATGGGAAAAAATGCTACAAACCAAAGCAAAGCATTGGACAAACATTTTGATTTTGAAGTGATGACGTTAGTACGAATTACTAAATTACCGCAATTTATCATGAGGGGGCATGGTAATCGATCCAATAGTTGTTCCAAGTGTGAAAACTTTGACCTGCTGGTGGCAGTATAGCAAAAGTCAGGGTTTCAACAAAATCATTAGGAAACGTCTTCTGGGGACCATGAATGTCTGTATTTAATTAAATGGCAATCGTTATTAAAATATATTTCTATCTGGACCAAAGTGGTGGCTTCTACTTTACCTTTATTTTGTATGGAGAAAAGTCATAATAGTTGAGTAAGTCTCTCCTACCAGTGCTCCTGTTGTTTTTCCCTCTCTATTTTTCCACCACTGTGTCCTGCACCAAGCAGCACAATGTTCAGTTTCCACCTCACCATCCTTTCCTGAGTCCAACTCATCTGTTTCCTGCTTTCTTTACTCTGGCATTTTGTCTTCTCTGTGCTCTTTCCATTACAGAGTAACACACTGCCTGCCATGTCTCTGTCTTATGCAAGGTGCATTTGTATGTAAATAACCCAGTACTGTACAGTAGCCTGTGTTGCTCACTGCAAGTCAGAAAGAGACCCACATAAAAAATTAAGGAGTAAAAATACTGTGTGTGTGTGTGTGTGTGTGTGTGTGTGTGTGTGTGTGTGTGTGTGTGTGTGTGTGTGTGTGTGTGTGTGTGTGTGTGTGTGTGTGTGTGTGTGTGTGTGTGTGTGTGTGTGTGTGTGTGTGTGTGTGTGTGTGTGTCAGAAAGCGAGAGAGATAAGAAAGAGATACCAGACTGGAATACTGGCAGAGGAACTTCCTGCTGACTATAGTGTATTTTGACATCTTTGTCTATAAAAGACCCACACACACAACTCTTCTCTGCTTCAGGCTATCTGTCATGGTCCTAGTGTCACACTCAGTAATAAGATTACACACGTGCATAACACACACACACACACACACACACACACACACACACACACACACACACACTCAGTACACACACATACACATCCTGTTGACCATGAAGTCAAAAAAACATTTTAACATGTGAAATTCTGTTCACATAGCTGTCAAACAGAGCTCTAATGTGAACTTTATTGTGCCAATCAGCCATATTTAGATCAGTAAGTAATAATGAACCCTGCAGTGATCTGGAGGACTACTTTTCATGTCATTTAGCATTCATTACACAGGGGCCACTTCATTTACAAAGACGTCTCCAAGAGCAAAGAATGAAAAATACTACTCATAAAATATTAAATAACAACATGTTTTAAACTTCACAGGGACATGAAAGGGTAATGGATTGTTGCAGTGGGGAATTAATTCACTTTTTTTGCAAACAACCTTAGGATAATTCCTTTCTGTCCTTTCTCTGGTTTGCTCTGCATAATGCCATATCTCTTTCAGACTCTCTCGCCTCTAAATTTTACATTGACCTTACATTAAGCATATTCCTCTCTCTTTCTTTCTCTCCTGCCCATGAGCTCAGCTGCTGTAATTGACACATGCAATGAATTGAATAATCTCTTCTCCGACTGCAGGGATTGGCATGTCTTTTATAGTGCAAGCCAGGACTTTATTTGGCTGGGGTTGTTTCTTCTGTTATATTGTTTTCTGTGGGCGCTTCTGTGAATTCTGTGTAAAACAATAGTCATTTTATTTCGTAATAACGAACCCTGTGTAAGTAAAGAGTTGAAAAATGTAGAGAATAGAAAGAATCTATTTTTTTTTTACATGGGATAGTCAGGCAACAAAAATATCTATGGAAGGTTACACCATTAAAATAAGGAAATAATGTAAGTGATATTACAGTACAGTACTGACATTCAGGCAGCATGGCCTTATGTTAATTTTTCGTATTTTTTTGGAGCCTATAGTTAAGTCTCATTTTTGTATAGAATCTTACTGTGTTAAGACAATTATTTTCTTAATGTAAGAAAAGCTCCATGCCCATTTGGCATCTGTGTGTGTACATTCTTCTTCCAACATCTATTCCAGATGTTCCAGTTTAGTTTCACATAATTTAGAGATCTGCTAATGTGGAACTGGTTTCAAAGATACATAATCCTAAAAAAATTAATTAGTTTTGGTCAGTCTCCTGTATTTCAGAAATTATGAAAATGTATATCAGATATTAAAAACTTAGTTCTTACTGTTACTGAGTGAAAAACATGCTCCACTGCAGTTTGACTAGTAAGCATTTAAACATCTGAGCTCTTTATTCTCAATATGTTCACTATGTACAAACATCTGGAGATGCCTTAGGCTCATGCCAGGCTGTTGTTTGCACAGTTGTGTTCCACCTCTAATAACTTCTCTTCAGAGAGAGCAGTATACAATGATAGTGCCATTCGGAGAGGATTGATTTCAAGTGATTTAATATTAAATGCACTCAATCAGTGATAAAAAAAATGTGTAGAGTACATACGTGCAGGACTTCTTTCCATCTACAGTAATAATCATTTACAAACTGTTTTTATTAAGCATTCACGTGAGAGAGATAGAAGACAGTAATGATACATGCTTTACCTTGTTGTTCAACAGCCTTTATGTTAATCTGACTTTTTTAAATTCAGAAGTGAAATGGGATTTTTTTTTTTCAGATTGCCATCGGGAATTTTACTTTAAAAGCAATCAGGGTGCTTTATTCAGACATGAGACCGACATGTTAAATTGCCATCAAATTGACGAAAAGAGGTCTGGAAGTCTAAATCAAGCAATATAGAATAACAGTCAGATAATAAAAATATGTATAAAAATATAATATGAATGAGTGGAAAATGTCCGTATTTCCCTTCAAAGCATGGTGTGAAGCCTTAAAAATAACACAGACCTATGTTATTCTGGCCTCTGTTTGGTTTAACTTGGTTGTTGTAGTTCTTATTTTGGCTTGAATTTTGACACTTCTTCTATATTTTCCACCTCACAACACTCACGCTCCACCTCATAAGAATACTGTCCTGAAGAATCCCCCTACCCCTGTTGGTAGTGCAGACTTTCCACTCTTGCCACTTTCTACTCTTGGTCATAGTAGGAAATGCATATCTATTGTGCCCTTAAGTTATGCAACTGTAGATTTTCCATAAACTAGGTACACTCGTCAATTCAGCTTCTGCTTATCAACAGATCTGCCAAGGGACACTTTAGACACCGTAGGTTCCATCGCCATACTTTATTCTTTTTCAGCAAGTTTTTTTATGTCTGTAAGTGACGATTTGCAGACCACTTTTAAATCTGACACCTACAGGTCAGTAGGAAGAAGAGAACTACTATACGAAAAGTGACAAATAGTTTTGTAAAGAATGTAAAAACAGCTTGAGAGAGAAGGTCAAACCCTGCTTTCTTTCTCCAATCTACACCGCTGCCTATCACTGCATGAAGTAGCCGTGAATGTCGATTGTCGGTTTCATAAAGAGTTTGTTGGATGCAGTCCCCCAAATTATGACAGTGGAGAGGTGTGGGGGAAGGGGGTTTCAGTCACTGTTTGACAAATACTTCAGTTGGAGCATACCGAAGCCTTTAATGTGACTCGCATGTATATCTACTCTGATATATTTACAGGATGATAATGCTGTGCGTTGTTTGGCTACGTCATCATTTCCAGGTCTCTTTGTTTTGGATCTTTTCCCTGTCAGTCCAGACTCAGCAAGGTCAAAGTACTCCATTCCTCCATTACAGCTGTCTGTCCTCTCTGACTGATGTCTGACACTCTCTCCACTCACAGACTTGTCCTCTCATCCGTGTCGGACTACTTTGCGGCCATGTTCACCAGTGATGTGAGGGAGGCCAAGCAGGACGAGGTGAAGATGGAAGGAGTGGACCCTGATGCATTGTCGGTACTTGTGCAGTATGCATACACAGGTAGGTACAGATACACTGATCACCTGTATTAGAAAAAGATCAGTACATACTATCACATACCATGATGTTTTAGGAAATTACTTTGGAGACTTTTTTAAAAATGAGACTATTTATTTTGTATCCATTTTTCAATTTTTGCACCTTCAGTAAGAACGTATAGGCTTGGGGCTGAGAGTGCCACAGATGGGGTAGGAAGGTTGAAAAGTTTTGAAGTCAGCCTGAGCCTCACTCCCTATGCTTCACTCCCGCTTTGTGAGCTCCGTGACACAGATAAGCCACACCCACCCCAGCCCGGCAGCCAATAAACTAACAGCTGGATTATGACGTGAGACTTTGTTATTAGGAAAAAGGAAATTAACGATCCAGATTCCAATATGGGCACCATGTATTGTAGCATTCATGCACGTAAGCCTCAGCTGAAGTGATGGCTACACTGTGTTAACACCACTACATCAACTTGGGTCCCACAGTTTGTAATATTTTTGGCCAGGATAATCCCATTGGTAACAGACTTTTCAAAACCACTCCAGCTATTGTTTTGCATGCGTACATTTTTGTAATCTCTCCAACAGATATTGTAAAACATTGTGAATGCCTGGATGGCTGTAATATATTGTACCTTTTAGCAGGTTTTGGTTTGGTATTTACAGTAAGGTAAAAAATCCTTAGCCGCCACAATGTTTTCCATGCTAAATAAATGGATTCATTTTGGTCATTTATGGCGGTGTTACTCTTGAGCTCAAACCTTTTGAATAATAAATCTTAGACACTTTAAAATATGCAGTCCTTTTGTAATATTAGTTTTATTTTGCCATCCAACTGTCATCCTTCTTCTCCATCTCCCCTCTTTGTCTTCCAGGCCGTCTCGAGTTGAGGGAGGACACCATTGAGTCTGTGCTGTCAGCCTCCTGCCTGCTGCAGTTGTCATCGGTGGTTCAGGCCTGCTGTTCGTTCCTCATGAAGCAGCTGCACCCTTCCAACTGTCTGGGTATCCGCTCCTACGCCGATGCACAGGGCTGCAATGACCTGCAGAGGGCCGCTCACGCCTATACCATGGTTGGTACACGCCCAGTTCATCTCTATACCTCCAGCGTTGTAGCCACCACAGGAAAATTAATGAAACAACTGCTTTAGAAAATATGGGTCTGAAAACAATGATGTAGATTCAGGTAGACCACAGGTGATGTTTAGGTTTTAACTTTAATTAAGTAGGAACAATGAACAAGCTTCTTTCACCTATCCCTTTCACAACTATCCCTCTCTACCTCTATGCAGTTTTCTATAGTCAGACTTTGGTCATTTTCCATCCTTGACATTATTCTTGGTAACAAATTGGTTCCTCATTCACAACGCGTCACACACCCTTATTGCCACAATGGCTGTTTTCAGCACAGGGTTGCTATGGTGACTGTGAAATAGCTCCTCCATCGACTTATTATTTTTCTCTTTTTCTCTCCTGTCTTAACGTGCCTTTTCTTCCATCCAGTCTCCCTCTGTGTCTGTCTCTGTCAGTGTCACTTTCTCCTTTTTCCTTTCTATCTAAGTGGATTATTGTTAGATCTAAATCTGTTGTAATTATGTTGTAGAGGTGGCTTTATCTGGGTGTTACTGTCTGCCTGCATCTGTAATTCACTCACACACACTTATTCACACACATAAACCGCTTCCAGGATTATTAGAGCCGATGTGTAAGAGCTATACAGTAGACTATGTAGAGAGAAAATCGTTTTCATTTCTTTTTTTATTTATTTAAAATGTTTTATTTATGTGGTAATCAGGTCACATTTAGATGCTTTTAGAACCTTTTCTAATTCCCACAGATTATACTTGCCTCAAAATAAATAAATAGATAAATTAAAAAACACAAATGAGAATAGTTACAGTCACAGTACAACAACAACAACAACAACAACAACAACAACAACAACCATTGTCATTACTTTTATTATTGCACAGTTAATTATTGGCACACAATTACAAAGCATAATGTGGACTAACACTGAGGACGTGTTTGTATTCTGGCCTCTATATAAACTCGCTAGTAGAACTGAAACCGTTGATTAATCAATCTGTTGCAGAAAATTAACATGCAACCCAATTTGATAGTTCTCTGGTTCCAGCTTCCTTATTGTCTTTTGCTATAGTATTTAGTAACTATATCTCTTTAAAGTTGTGATGGACATTTGTGACTATTTTGTTACATTACATAGACCAAACAATGAATTGGTTAATTTAGAAAATAATTAGAATATTAGTAAATAATGAAAATGATTGTTAGTTGCAGCCCTACTCTGTACGCCTCAAGCTACCTCCTCATTTTATAGCACTGTATTATTTCAACCTTTTCGTCCATCCTCCTCTGACCTTTCTCAAGCCCTCATTTCCTTCCTTTTCTTTTCTTCCCTTGATCCTTTTTCTGTCTCCACTCATCTCTTCCTATTGTTTTTTTCTTCTCTCATTCCTTTTTTCATCTGCAATTCATTATTCATTCATTCTTACTTTTTATTAGATTAATCTGACTCTTTTCTTCTCTATCTCTTATAACCATTTCATCTCCCTGTCCACCAGGAACACTTTTTAGAGGTGGTGGGAGGCCAGGAGTTCCTGTTGCTTCCTGTGGAGGAGATGGAGAAGCTGATCACGTCTGATGACGTCAACGTGCCAGATGAGGAAACCGTGGTAACCTCTTTGCTAACGTGGGTCCTTCATGACACAGACACGCGACAACATCACCTACCCTTGCTGCTGGCTCACATACGACTGCCACTGCTGCAGACACAGGTGAGAGCTGCAAATGTACTGTTGTACTGTGCTTATTTAAAGTGGCTAGAATTGGTATTTTTATAATAAAAATGACAATGTGAAAACAATATGAAAGGGGTCGCTCGTAGTGATTAGAATTATCAACCCAAATCTTGCAGCTTTATGGAATTAATAGCGAGTTTAATAGCTCATTGTTTAGTTGTCCGGTCCGCATTTTACTATTTTGATACACAATTAGGGCTCTCATAGCATCGTTTTCGGACGGCAGCTGTTTTCAGTGAAAAAGCTATGAAAACCCACTGTACACTCCCTGCTCTGCACCAAACAGCAGAGAGACACAGTTAGTGACTAGCCGGTGAACATATTGTGCTAACATAGTGTGGAGAAGTTATCAGCTAAAGAGACAGATATTTCCCTCAGAATTTGAGTGACCAAAAACAAAGATAAATTTAATTTAATTGTTACATCAATGTATGAGGCAAGAGTTTTTATCAGTCTTCCTGATGATCTGCTGGACTGTTCCATGGCCAAATTTGTCTCGTGCTCTGTCCCTCCTCTATCTTCTCTACCTCCTTCTGGCTCCAGTCGGTCTCTATCTGTCTCTATCCTTTTTAGGCAATTAGAGGGACTATAATAATTACGTTAACGGTAGCTCACAACCGTTACTCTGTCACGTGTGTGCTTGTTGTGTTTGTGTCTGTTTATTTGAGTGTGTGCATGTATATCCCCCTCTCTCCTCTTCCTAGTGTGTGCAGCAGAGGATCTTGACTGGTAATGTGGTGCTGAGAAGTTTAAATGCTAGGCGGAACTTCAGTTACTGCCTAGGGCATTAGATGCACACACACACACACACACACACACGTTTTAAACCTTAATTAAGTGTGATATCTCTCTTAACTGCAGCAAAATTATCTGTTCTCTTCATCTACCTCATCAGTCATTTCTCTTACTATATATAAAGAAGCTGTAGAGATAAAAAAAAAAAAAAAGAAAGTGTGGCCACCCCCTCCTCTTTCCATCTTCTCTTCCTGCGACTATACATCTCCCAGGTTTGCACTTGTGCGGTATAAAGTATGAACACCGCAGATATATGACTTTGCCCTGGTCAGCTGAAATCACAAGTAGCTGTAACATGTAATCAGACGAGAAGATGGATGGTAAAGCAGTAGAATACCACTACAGCAGAGAGAGCAGAAGCAAGACAGACATAGAGCTGAGCTAAACCTTTAACAGTATATTATCCCCCTCACCACCACCATGCTAAATGGATAAATGAATGAATTTAGCAACCTCATGAGCTGTGACGTGCCAATAATACGACGTATAAACCTCACACAGACATCTGATCGATATTCATCAACCAATTAGTCAGCTCTTATCTAGGCCGCTGTGTGATTACTCATCAAGAGGATGTCAGTGCACCAAATGAATACCTTTAATCCCTTCTCCACATTAACACTGTCGCACACACAGACACATACACACTTGGTCTAATCTTCTCAGAGAAACATCTGTGGGCAGTAAATCAGACATTGTGCACCAAACAGAATGACAGGACAGTAAGTGTCTGTGGATGTCAATGACAATGAACATTGATAAATCTGCTGATTACTTCCTCAATTAACCATTTGGTCTTAAAAATAGCAGAAAATAATAAAATAAACATACCCATCACATTGGGCAGGTGTGTGTGTGTGTGTGTGTGTGTGTGTGTGTGTGTGTGTGTGTGTGTGTGTGTGTGTGTGTGTGTGTGTGTGTGTGTGTGTGTGTGTGTGTGTGTGTGTGTGTGTTTGTCATAAGTTGACAAAGGCCATGCTGAAACAGAGAGGGGAGGACTACTTTCTCACTTCCCACTGCAAGGTAAAGAGAGGACATAGAGGAGAAGGTGGGATGTCTGCAGGATTTAGTCTTATCTTGCCCTCCACATTCAATCCTTCACAGCGTGATGGATGAATAGCACAGGAGAGGACATGCACGGTTTTCTATCTCTGCCCTTTATCACGCACACACACACACACACACACACACACACACACACACACACACACACACACACACACACACACACACACACACAAACGTCTGCCGAAATAGGGTTCACCCTAATTTGTCCCTCTGTGATTGTGTGCAATGGAAGTGTGTGTTCACCCTGTCGTGTAAGCTGCTTATCCATTTACCATGCTTGCTTTACGCTCTCCACGTCTGGCTAGAAAACATTTTATATTCAGTGACCAAATTGAATTATTTGGGCCGAATCTTTCTTTTTGTGGTGGTGGACAGCACAGAGGAAAAAGGGTGTAAAAAAAACCCAACAAATTTGGCATGTCTTTTTCCTCTTTTATCAAATGCTCTTTATTATACTTGTTCTCTGTGATTGAATCTTAGCAGCCGTTTTTGAACATCCCCACCAACACACATATATGTGCAGGTAAAATCTGGCTCCTCTTGAATCTCTACATCTTTTAACACACACACACACACACACACACACACACACACACACACATACGCAAGCACACACAAACACACATCTATCTAAATGTAAATCATGTAATTCTTGCCTTCTTGCCTTCGGGGAAAAACTTGCTTCACATCAGCCTGTCTCTCTCACAGGCAGTGATTTCCTGTGGAAGTATTTTAAGCTACAGACTGGTGGATTGAAGTGCTTCATGCTGGCTGTCTTTATGTGTGTGTATGTGTGTGATCATAGATGAGGTTAGAGGGTACGGAATAGAGAGCTGATGAGATGTTGGGGACAGATTAGTCCTCTAGTGTGTCAGATGATCTGTGTGTGTGTGTGTGTGTGTGTGTGTGTGTGTGTGTGTGTGTGTGTGTGTGTGTGTGTGTGTGTGTGTGTGTGTGTGTGTGTGTGTGTGTGTGTGTGTGTGTGTGTGTGTGTGTGTGTGTGTGTGTGTGTGTGTGTGTGGCTGCACACTAATGGCTGCTGGTTTGATCTAATCTCTCAATCAATCAGAGAACAGCTTTCTTTCAATCCTCAGACCTCCACAATCAGTGATAACATTGTGACCCCCACATGCAGTACACAGCTACCCTGCATTTGTTTGTTGATAGCTGTTGTCACATGTCCCTGTTTGTTTGTGTGTGTGTGTGTGTGTGTGTGTGTGTGTGTGTGTGTGTGTGTTTTTTTTTCATGTGTGTAGTTCTTGGCAGACTTGGAGTCCAACCCTCTGCTCCGGGACAGTATGGAGTGCCAGCGGCTGCTGATGGAAGGGATGAAGTATCAACTCTTGCCTCAGCGCCAGCCCCAGCTACAGAGTCCCCGCACACGGCCCCGCAAGGCAACTGTTGGGGCCATGTTTGCCGTAGGGGGCATGGACGCTACGAAAGGTAGAACAGGCACTTGCACGTAAACACAGACCAGACATATATATATATATATATATATATATATATATATATATATATATATATATATATATATATATATATATATATATATATATATATATATATATATATATATATACTGTATATTATTGTAGTTAGTGTTTGTATTTTTAAAATGTTTTCATTGGAAGCATTTGTTTCTAATTTGTTTTCATATTCAAAAATATTGACATTTGTATTTGTATTTTACACTATTTTCCAAGAATTATGTAAAAAAAACGAAAGGAGAAAAAGGAAAAGGAGGGAATGCCCGTCGAGCCACCCATTCACCTGCCAACCCAGAAGTACTTGTTCAAGAAAAGAAATAAATTGTGAACATATTTTTAAAGATTTCTTCAGTTTATCATTTTAAAAAAAACCTAATTCTCTCTAGTGTCATTTCGGATCCACAGCTTCACTTAGGGACTTCAGCTTTTTCCAGAATTTAAACATACTTTTGAGTATGTTTTTGGCTGCAAATAGCCCACAGGAGACAAAGTGTTGTTGAGAAGAAGTCGATTTATTAAATGCCTTTATTAAATTAAAAAAGTATGATCAGTTTTGAATCTGGATTTTCAGTATATAAGAGAAGATGCTGAATATTTCGTTCCAAATACATTGAGGTATATAGGGGTATGTTAAATTTAAGAAAACAAAATTCACAGACATTTCCTCTTAATTCTGGCTTGATGGAATAACTATCATTTGTCTTGTAATCATGAGAAGACATGAGAAAATGTTATAATACAGAGTTCATTTATCCATGTGTGCTTGCAGGCTGTGTGTCTCTACACACAAATACACAGAGTCTACTGTTGGGGAGTAAATAAAAGTGGTATAGTCCTACCTTGAGCTGACGTCTCGAGAGTGGGTATTCTGGTCAGGTTCGTCAGAAGTGCAAAATTAGAGCACATCAACGGCGGCAGTTTTATTTGACATGTTTTTCTGTTTTTCCCTCCAGGTGCTACCAGTATCGAGCAGTACTGTCTGCGTCGGGACACGTGGAGGCAGGTAGCCACCATGAGTGGACGGAGACTACAGTTTGGTGTAGCTGTCCTTGATGGCCGTCTCTATGTGGTGGGCGGCCGAGATGGACTCAAGACTCTAAACACTGTGGAGTGTTACAACCCGCACAGCAAGTCCTGGAGTGTCATGCCTCCCATGTCCACTCACAGGCATGGCTTAGGTGAGCCGCATGTTTGAATAGAAATTTGACATACAAGTACATTTCAAGCCGAAAAGGGCTTGAAAAGGTCTATTGGGCGAGCCTTTTAAAGAGGAAGGATTATGTTGTTGTTATTTGAATTTTGAGTATGGTGATCCTTGATCTTTGCTAAAAAAAATTACATTACACTTCTAACAAAGTGAGGTCAAAGGTCAGTTTCAGCTACACAACAGCACCTCAACAGTAAGTGATTTAGTGTCATGCTCAAGAGCACTTCAACAGACTGAACCTGTGTATTTGTCTCCCCACTCACTGTGCAAGCCTACTATTACAATGACAACATTTGATAAGGCGTGATGTGCTGGTGCTTCATTGTTTTTTTTAAATGTGTGCATGTGTGTGAAGAGAGATGGGGATTAAAACACACATCTGGCACCACAGATGCTCTGGCAGATAAATCCCTTGAGTATGGAGGTGTCAACATGCTGCTAACTCTGCACGCCTGATGTCCAGGGTGTTGTTGCACACACAATGAAAAACTCACACTCTCGCCCTAAATGTGTGTGGTTTTATGAGCTTGTCCAAGGTGATAGTGTTTTGGTAAGTTGCTATGATTAATCATGCACATGTGGATGTGTATCACAGGCGTAGCTGTCCTAGAGGGGCCCATGTACGCAGTAGGAGGACATGATGGCTGGAGCTACCTCAGCACAGTGGAAAGGTAAGATACTTCACACAGCTGTTTTATTCGGTCATTTGCTCTTCTTAAAGGATCAGTTCATTCATATAACAAAAAAAAAAAAAAAAAAATATATATATATATATATAGCTTACATCTTGTGGTATCTAGCCATGCAGATCATTTTGGTTTTATTTAACCAGGTTTTGAGATATTCCCATCTCCATCCTAATACAACGAGCTGACAGTTTCATGACATGGGGACTATTTCTTCAGTTGAAAATAGTTCAAATAAAATCTGTTGACAGCAGTTTCTGTGGATGATCTAGAGTAACATGGATCTGTTTTTGGAAACAGGTGTTGTTGCTGAAAGATGCAGTGATGGGAAATCACAATCTCTTAACTGCACTGTATATTTCATTAGTTGTTGGAACAGCCATATTTATTATGTGCAGGACTGAAAAGATGTTTACATAATTCTTATTAGGTGGGACCCCCAAGCTCGCCAGTGGAGCTTTGTTGCAAGTATGGCTACACCAAGAAGCACAGTGGGAGTAGCTGTACTCAATGGCAAGTAAGTAAATCAACTCACGTATTGCTTCACACATCTAAATTTATCCAAGTTAAAGATTCAATACTAGCATATGCACTGTAACACTGAACATGCTTTTAGTTGTTTGTTTGGGACATCTGTTTGTTGACATCTTGCTCTTGTTCTTATGGGCGCTGTATGCACTTATTGTAAAACGCTTTGGACAAAAGTGTCAGTCAAATTGATGTAATTTAATAAATTGTTGACTTTTTTAGTAGAAATTACACACACATTGCCTACTGTACTTGTTCAATAGAGAGAGTGTCATTTATATTGTATAACTGTATCCATACTGCACCACCCCACCTCATTATAGTACACAGCCACTGTATGCCATACTGTAGAAATAGTCAATTAATAAGCAAAATTTCTCGCTCGTCGTTTGAAGAGAAGAGACTAATGGAGAACATTTTTCAACGGCTTGAAACCAAACCGTTTTGGTCCTGCAGAAAGCAGCTGAACAAATATGACTTTGTCTTGTGAGAGCATTCTTAGAGAATCACACGACAAACACACTGCTTGTTTCAAAAGATGAAGGTAACAGAGGTAAGGTTACGTTACTGTAAATGCTGTGCTTTCCTGCACAACACACTGTAGCCTGAAACAGTAATGAAAAAGGTGACAATACTCACAGTCACTGGTGCACAAATGCACACAAGAGTGGGATTAATAGTGAGATCCGCCCCCAGAGTTCTCCTGCAGCAAACAGTAGAAGTTATAGTTGTAATATTGCACCCATGTTTTTATTATTCAGCGCCTCATAGAGACGCTACATTGTGTGTGTGTGTGTGTGTGTGTGTGTGTGTGTGTGTGTGTGTGTGTGTGTGTGTGTGTGTGTGTGTGTGTGTGTGTGTGTGTGTGTGTGTGTGTGTGCGCTTGTTTTGCTATTTTCGTGGGGTCCAAAAAACTGGGGAATACAGTATACTTGTGGGGTCTGCACAGCCTTGTGGGGCCCAAAATGCTGGACCCCACAAGGTTGCACGCGCGCACGCAAGGCTATCTGCATTTGTAACTGCATGTATGTGTTGTTTATTCTCTGGGCTCTTTGCCTGATGGAGCTCTTTAGTTGCTTGACTGGTTTCCTCCCAACTCCACATCCATGGACACACACACACACACACACACACACACACACACACACACACACTGATTGCTCTGGGTTGTGATGCCCACCAAGAGTGTTGGCTTATTGATTTTGCTCACCTCACTTTGTCCCCAAATCCTGCAAAACACACACACACACACACACACACACACACGCACACACACACACACATACACCCTTGAACCATCTGTGTCAGCATCACTAAGTTGAAAAGAGACTTCCAGAGTCCAGAAATGTGTGCAGTGTTTTGTGTGTGTCCAGAGGGGTAACACCATCTTCTGTCTTCCCCAGGCTATATGCAGTAGGAGGACGTGACGGCTCATCCTGCCTGCGTTCAGTGGAGTGTTTCGACCCCCACACCAACAGGTCAGAGACATGGGACTTCATTTGACCAGAATGTATTACCTACTTCTGCTTTATTTCCTGTCTGCAGTACTTTCTAGTAAAGCGCCTCTGTGCTTTTAAGGTTATTATCCACAGATCAGAGGAGATAGCTAACTCTCTAAGGATGTTAGAGTAGACCAAATATAAACAACTTCTGTTTATGAAGTACTACACATTCATTATGGTCTTCACTGGAAGGGCTGGGACAAAGTTCTTATTGGTCCCCTGAAAATAATCTCCTATTTATATAAACAGCACATATTTCTGTATTCTTCACTGCTGGAGGAAACTCTCTTTTTTTCTCTTTTTCTTCCTGATGTTAACAACCTCCATCTACAGGTGGAATGGTTGTGCTCCTATGGCTAAAAGGCGTGGAGGTGTGGGTGTGGCCACATGGCATGGCTTCCTGTACGCCATCGGAGGTCATGATGCTCCGGCCTCATCCCTTGCATCTCGGCTAAGTGACTGTGTGGAGAGGTGAGTCTATATGGTGTGTGTGTGTGTGTGTGTGTGTGTGTGTGTGTGTGTGTGTGTGTGTGTGTGTGTGTGTGTGTGTGTGTGTGTGTGTGTGTGTGTGTGTGTGTGTGTGTGTGTGTGTGTGTGTGTGTGTGTGTGTGTGTGTGTGTGTGTGTGTGTGTGTGTGTGTGTGTGTGTGTGTGTGTGTGTGTGTGTGTGTGTGTGTGTGTGTGTGTGTGTGTGTGTGTGAAATGTATTATCAGTGCACAATTTAATTTACTGTGTTTATGTAATTTGTGTTGTATTTGAAATGTCTTTTGGGTGATGACTAACTATATATAAAATTTGATTAATTAGATTGTAGTGTGTTTCAAATTATAATGAGTTTTTGTTTATAGAAAAATGAGAACATCCCAGTGAAAGTTGGCACAGTCTTTGTGATGCTTTCAGACCTGTAGGCAGAGGTACCAGCAAATGCTGCCATTTGCAGAAGTGTCACTGTCCAAATTTCAAAAATACTGACTCAAATAGCTGGATCTGGTATAGGTGACAATGGGTCTGATCTATTCAATTCAATTTAATTCAATTCAATTTAATTCTATGTTTATATACTATATAAATTATATACTGGAATTATAATTACTGTTTTAAGTTGACCAATGTGTTCCTGCATTTAAACAGTTTACACTTGAATTGTAATTCCTGTTCATTTTTAAGATTTTTTACTAAGTTGCTGGTGCGCGATTTATTATTTTAACAATATATAACAATTCAGGATATTTATATCAATGTATTTATTTGTTATATTTTGTTTTACAAAGTGAGCAAAGCAATGTTGCCTTACACATACTGTAGAAGAAATATCTCAGTCACTTCCACAGCAGTATCAATATCTGGACTGAAAAAGTCTGCTCGGTGCATCCCTAATTTTAATATAGCTCTCTGTCAGTCTTCTCATCTAACTCTTGGAAAAGAGGAGAAAGAAGTGTATATCCCAAAATGTTGAACTGTCTCTAATAAAATAGACTTATGTTAATGTAATTTCTCACTGTGTGTGTGTGTGTGTGTGTGTGTGTGTGTGTGTGTGTGTGTGTGTGTGTGTGTGTGTGTGTGTGTGTGTGTGTGTGTGTGTGTGTGTGTGTGTGTGTGTGTGTGTGTGTGTGTGTGTGTGTGTGTGTGTGTCTATTCAGGTATGACCCTCAGACAGATGTGTGGACGGCAGTTGCCCCCATGAGCATCAGCCGAGATGCCGTTGGTGTTTGTCTCCTTGGTGACCGCCTCTACGCTGTGGGCGGTTATAATGGGCAGGTGTATCTCAATGCTGTAGAAGCCTACGACCCTCAGACAAACGAGTGGACACAGGTACACACAAATGCAACACACACACATACACACACATGCAGTTTATGTTTGGAAGGAAAGAGTCTGTACAATTTAATAAGCTAGTGCACACATAGCAGCAGCAGATTTATATGTATCCACTTGCTCGTATTTACATAGACACATTGAATGTTGTTCAGTAAAAACAAGTAATAAATCATGATGTACACACTCAGGCACAGTTTGACCTTCAAGCTCCTCTCCCATATATCTTGGCGTGTTTTTCGTTGTTATGTAAATGTATGTTTTCCCTGTTCCAATATTGTCCTTCCCACGGTAGCAGTAAGGAAAAGAGGGGACTATTTTTAACAAGCTCACTCAGCACAAGCCTGTCACACTTCAGTTTATACCTCATCTCCTCCAGAGGATTTCCAACCAAAGCTGCTGGAAATCTGCAATTTTGGAGACATGCACCATGCTGAGAAGATGAGGGGTGCAGATGGGCGGATACAGAATACAGAGAACGTTCAAACTGACACAGAGGAATGAGGACAAACTGAGATGTGAGGGGACATGTTGAGGCCACTAAATGTGTCCTCTGTTCGTTGTCAGAAACTGAGACAAACAAACCAGTGGATGCATTGTCTGTCCTGTCCTCGTAGCACCACTTCCACTGCTTGTTTTAGCACAAATCTGTCAATCTTTTTACTTCCAAGACAAATAATGTGGGTGGTAAGTTCATGTTTTTGAAATAAGGTGACAGACAGCTTTGACTATTAGCATAGAAGAAGTGGCTACAAAAACTAACAGGACTAGACAACCACAACAGACACAAAGCTCCCCTTAGAGCCAAAGGAGTATCGTCACTCCCCACTCCCTGCTGTGCTGAACTCTCTGTTTCCTTGCAGGGAGTGATGAGGTCAGAGTATGACTGTAGATGCCAAATATAGGTGTTGTACATATTCTACATCACACTATAATTAATTTCCTTCAGTTGGCTACATTTCATAATTCATTCTTGACCTTGGAAACAAAAGATGGAAAACATTCTTACCTAAAGGTCCATTTAGTAGTTGTTGTGGAGCTTCCCACCATATCTCATGATCTTCATCAGCAGGAGTTGGCCAGTGGTCACGGAAATGTAGATGTTCAAATTTCAATTTTATCTGAGCACTTTAAACCTTCAATAACTAAATTTTTAGCCCCTTGGGGGTAGCGCAAACAAGCTGGGGACACAACACTGACATATTATCACCTTTTAAGTTCATATGGTGAACTTGTTAGTAAACAGTTGCCTATTTAAACATCAGTTAGACACGGATCAACATCAGCATTCATTTGGAGTTTCTGGCCACCTGATGAATGTAAGTCCAGTATTAACTCTCTTTTAACTTTGTTTTTGGTCTCCAGGGAAATATCAGGTTCTGCTAAATGCTCAACTGTGTTCACCAGCTAGTCACTAACTGTGTCTGTCAGCTGTTTGGTGCAGAGCAGGTAGTGTGCAGTGGGTTTTTTGAGCTTTTTTCACTTAAAACAGCTGCCTGCTGCATCTGAAAAGTTGCGGGATGGAAAACTGTGCTGAAACTCACTATAAAGCTACGTAAAGCTGAAGGAAGCTGCAAAGTCTGGTGATAATTCTCTGTTGATCACTTCGAGCAACCCATTATTATAAAATATTGATTATAGCCATTTTAAGGACTTCTCATCCATGTTGGTTTAAAGTTAGTTTTCAAGGTGATGGTGAATGTATTGACTGCATCCAATAGGTTTACAAAAGATGCTGTAATCTAATAGAATTTTGTCATCCCAAACAGAAGCATGCCAACTTTTAACCTCAAGTTAAAACATGAAAATGACATGATTTAAGGGGACTACACTGATTTATAGCTCTCCACAAATCCATTGCTGCACCTTTTTAGTATCCAGCTGTTGACTGTGATTCTTTTTCTTACTTTCCAGGTAGCACCTCTGTGTCTGGGCAGGGCAGGAGCATGTGTGGTGGCCGTCAGACTGTGAAAACTCAAACACCAACATCAGATATGGCGGACTGTGCATGATGTAGCTCAGATGCTCTGTGTTACCATTGACATGGTCACTGAAGTTACACCAAGAAACCCATCTGCCTGCCAGCATGTGACCAACAACAGGAAGTGAGAGACTGATTACTAAACACACTTGGGGTTTTACACTTTGGCAAAGTCAGATTTAACTCTCCTGAACGACTGCCATTATTCATCTTAATGTTTGGTTAGGGTTAAATCATGTGTCAGGTTTCTGATAAAGTTTTCATATATGAACATCCTGATAACTTCTCCCACAGTAGTGAAACGACACTGACATAGTGAAGAGGAATCTGCAGTGTTTATCTATGCATGATAGAACACCTTTATCTCAGCTTTTTTTTCTTGCCTATTATTTTGTTCCTGTAGACAAGGTGGGACAGACACACAGACACACACACACACACACCTGGTTGCTTTCAGCTTCTAGTTCTGCTTTCAGAAAGGAGAGAGAGACACAGAGAGAGAGATTGTTAAGACTGTTGAGATGCCTCATCATGTTAAGCTCTCGGTGCTCCAAACAATATCTGATAGTGTGTATTCATGCTATTTTAATATATGCCCTATTATTTTATGCTGCAGTTGGCGAGTTGCTCTCCTCTTTCTTTCCCTTTCTCACCCGCTGACAGATGAAAGAAAGAATTTTGACAGCACAACCTTCTGAACAGCCATACTGTAAGAAACTATGCCGCCCTTTATTCTTTTCAGTCATCAACACATCATCATGCCTTTATCTAATGTTTCTGTGTATGTCTTCCATATTGCATCAGCTCACATCTGAAGCATACAGTATACTGTTATGTGTAATTTATTGTAGCTTTTTTCAAGCTACAGTGACAAATTATCCGACTGTTTGCTTTTCTTTCAAGTTTTTTACCTTTTTCATTTTTCAATTCTTCAAATAATTGTAGTTATGAAATGCTGCTATTAGGTTTATAACCAGAGTAATAATAATAACAGTAACTGTGGCTCTTTCTTGATCCCTGTAGGGAAATTTTGTTTCCCAATTTCCCACAGAGCACATGGTCAGCTATTTACAGGCTTGGTTTTATACAGGGTCAGTTGAGCTTTTCTGTCCTACCTCCCTTTTCTCCACTGTAGATGTTTCCTGTGTGTGTGTGTGTGTGTGTGTGTGTGTGTGTGTGTGTGTGTGTGTGTGTGTGTGTGTGTGTGTGTGTGTGTGTGTGTGTGTGTGTGTGTGTGTGTGTGTGTGTGTGTGCGCGCTTGTTTTGCTATTTTCGTGGGGTCCAAAAACTGGGGAATACAGTATACTTGTGGGGTCTGCACAGCCTTGTGGGGCCCAAAATGCTGGACCCCACAAGGTTGCACGCGCGCACGCAAGGCTATCTGCATTTGTAACTGCATGTATGTGTTGTTTATTCTCTGGGCTCTTTGCCTGATGGAGCTCATTAGTTGCTTGACTGGTTCTGATGCACGTCTTTCCTCCCAACTCCACATCCATGGACACACACACACACACACTGATTGCTCTGGGTTGTGATGCCCACCAAGAGTGTTGGCTTATTGATTTTGCTCACCTCACTTTCTGGGGTCCAGCATTTTGGGCCCCACAAGGTTAAAGGGCTGTTTGAGGGTTAAGACTTGGTTTTAGGATTAGGGTTAGAATTAGGTTATGGTTATGGTTAGGGTGAGGGTAAGGGTTAAGGTTAGGCATTTAGTTGTGATGGTTAAGGTTAGGATAAGGGGCTAGGGAATGCATTATGTCAATGACGGGTCCCCACAAAGATAGTGAAACAAACGTGTGTGTGTGTGTGTGTGTGTGTGTGTGTGTGTGTGTGTGTGTGTGTGTGTGTGTGTGTGTGTGCGTATACATGTGTTGAGATATTGCAAGTAGTATATTTTTATCTCAAATGAAAATCTTCCCCCTTCCCCTCTCCACATCTTCAATTCCCTGCTGCTTTCTCTTCACCCCCATTTTCCCATTTCATCACTACACACACACACACACACACACGCACGTACCACTATGTTTTAGAGCAGAATTGGATACTCAGAGAAAATGAACAACAGACCATATAATGAAACCATGAATTTAATAACGTTGATTCAGCCAGTGCCGACATTTTGTTTGATGTTGAGATCAAAGCGTTATTAGATTTGATGCCGCTGCAGACAAAGTATGAGACATTAGTGGACAATGAATCCTGTGATACAACCTCATGTGTTCATATTTGTATACTTGTTTCAGTAAACTTACATGTCAAGAAACCTCCAGAATACAAAAAAAGCTGACTGCAGGTTCAATACTGACATGCCAAGATGATTTTATGCTGCCTACCTAATTGTGTATTTCTCAATTTTGTGTGTGTGTGTGTGTTCTCATTTAACTGTATTTGTGAGGTCCAAAAACCGGGAGTCCAGTATACTTGTGGGGTCCAACCAGCCTTATGGGGCCAAAATGCTGGAGCCCACAAGGTTAAAGGTCTGTTCAAGGGTTAAGACTTGGTTTTAGGATTAGGGTTAGAATTAGGTTATGGTTAGGGTGAGGGTAAGGGTTAAGGTTAGGCATTTAGTTGTGATGGTTAAGGGGTTAGGGTAAGGGGCTAGGGAATGCATTATGTCAATGACGGGTCCCCACAAAGATAGTGTGTGTGTGTGTGTGTGTGTGTGTGTGTGTGTGTGTGTGTGTGTGTGTGTGTGTGTGTGTGTGTGTGTGTGTGTGTGTGTGTGTGTGTGTGTGTGTGTGTGTGTGTACAGAAAGCAAACTCCCGATAGTGAGAGGCAAAGCAGGCATCCTGTCTGAACTGACAGAACTAGAGCTAATGTAGCCCCCAGGATACACACACACACACACACACACACACACACACACACACACACACACACACACACACACACACACTTGTTGTACAAGACACTTAACCACACAGCTGAAAGCCAAGTGCCCCAGGAGCCAGTAAAGATTGAAAAGCCTCCCAGATTTGCCGGCATGACATCTAAAAAGCAGAGACGGTGCAGGCTAGCGATTCCCCATAGTTGAGCCAATGTTTATTCAAGCCTAATGCACTGCTGCACTATTCTATTTTCTTCCCCTACAAACCTGCCCACTGTTTATTCAGAGAGCAATTCTCTTTAGATCAGAGCAGACGTAGTGTGTCACCTCCACTGTGTAGAGGTAATCAGAGAGTTTAATTTCAGTCAGAGGTTAAAAATAAAGACAGACATTCCAAGTCAAACTATATATTTTGTGTATATTATGTACATAAATATCTATAAAATCTTTATGTAGTCTTATTGCATTTTGCTGTATATTATACAGTGCCCTCTAAATCTACCATGTGTTATTGTGCATTTCTTTTTGTACCATGAATTAAAAATAAAGAAGAGGTGTAATAAAATGATGGTTGGTGAGAAATGGTACAGCTGCTCATCTCCTCTTTTTGTACCAGAATATTACACGTCCTCTTTTACAATATGATGTATGTCAATATATGCTGCTGTGATATTCTGTTATTGGTCTTTTATACATTAAAGTAAAGATGTGATTTAACACTTGTTTCTGGGGTTAATTCCTTGGTAAAATCAGTTTTACAATAACAACTACATAATGTTTATGGTACAGGTGTTTTTGCAGTTTCCATTTGTCAAAAAAGCACTTTAAATACCATTATGGTGTAAATGTGTATGTTTATATGTGGCTCTTCTTTCTAACAGCATCCCCATCAGCAGGTTTTTTCTGCTCTGAATTAATTTTTGGACCAGGAGGTTAATATGAATCACTAATATGAAAGTGTAGATGTTCTAACCTAAAAGCTGCAGCCTGAGCCAGAGACACAGCAGGAGATTTAAACATTCACAGAGTGGAACATATGAGGAAGAGGAATGCTCACGATTTACAGATATTTTAACCCCCAGACAGCAGCCAGTAGCCAACTGATTCACTCTGTTATTTATTGCAGGGGAAGCTTTTAAATCTAGCCAGCTCTGACAAATGGCTTCTGGTGGCGCTGAGAAATGATCTTGTATAATGACCAGCTCTGACAAACGCCAGTGACCTTGTCTTGCCGCCTTAAGATAACCTGAGTCCATTCTGCCTGACAGGAACGAGAAAGAGACTGAAAGTGCCGGACTGTCTTACTCCACATGTTCCACATCCAAATGTTGAGGTAACCTGCAAACAGTTCAGACATGCCGCTGCACACCTGTCACTGCTGTATACAGGTGTACACATCTGCATTTACAAGGAAGCTAAATTACCCAACTGGCCCCTCAGTGAACCATTACAAACGTGCTGTGAAGCCAGACATTGTTCAAACCCACACAGTTATATATTAAATCCTAGTGGAGATCCAAAATTTCCAAAAATAACAAAACTATCAGGCTGAATTTGAGGAAATATGATGAAAAATGATAAACAAAAGTTCAATTTGATATATGCCCAACATGAAACAGGCTTCCAGCCATTTCTCAAAGTCCTGGATCCTTCTTTGGTAGGATTGGTCCTTCTAAGAGCCAATCTATGGGCATCTTCCCACAATATCTCAGGACATTTAATGCACCCTCACTGCCCAGAAGCCATCAATCCCCACCCAAGTCTCGGTCATGGTTACACCAATATTCTGAAGTGTTCATAGGTTGTAGAGCTTTTTATTGTGAAGGGTAGAGCAGAAGTGTTTAATTCTGACGTGTTGCCATTGACTGTAATGTTATTCGAATAGGCTATAAAAGAGAAGAGGTGCTGTGCCGTCTTGGTTCGGAAGTTGTTTTTTTAAAATGGCCATTAATCCAGCAATCTCTAAACAGCTGTCGGATCAAAACATAAGGTCGTCATGCAACGTTACGGATCATATCCTCGTTAGCAGCAACGAGCGTGTCCTCAGAGCGGTTTTACCACGGATCATATGTATTAGGCTATCCGAATCTTCCTCCCTCCCACATTAACCTACCCAAACCTCCAGTGTGACCTCACCCACCGCCCATGGTCAGGACAACTGCCATTTGCAAGCATGTTTGTGTTGCTTTGTGTTCTGGTTCTGCAGTCTTATGGTATTTTTGACTTACAACAAATACCTGACATTTTCTTTCTAATTAATGAAGCAATAATTAATACACATGTGTACACATGTGGCACATTGACTTCTTGTTTTATTAGTGAAGCATGAAAGTACAGATTCTGCTGATTCCCTTGTATCCTGCTAAATGAGATTGTCCTGCAGTGATAGCCAGCAGTCCAATGGGAAAAAAACAGCCCATATCAGAAGAGGAGTTATGTACTGCAGTACTGCCATATTCTACAAAATCTAGTCCTGCAAGACAGTGAGTGAATGCTTCAGTAGGATTTTATAATACCTTCACAATACCTGTATAATCCCTAAAGGACTCCTTCACAACTGAATCATAGGCCTCTTCTTAAGGAGCAGCTTAATTAACTGCAAAAAAACACCATTAAAACCCTAACCCTAAAACGTGAGGTTTAACCTGAATTTGATTACACTAAATCACAGATTGTTCATGATTCATTGTAGGACTATAAGACAAAGAGCATTATATAGTTTATATTTATTCTTTTGCTACTGGATTGTATAATACTTCAATTTAAATCGCAAAAGCATTAAGTCACTCTACTCAATGTTTATTGTCTCGCTGGCAAAAAAACATTTCTCAACAATATATACATTTACAAGGAAGCTAAATTACCCAACTGGCCACTCAGTGAACCATTACAAATTGCTGTGAAGCCAAACATTGTTCAAACAATATATATATATATATATATATATATATATATATATATATATATATATATATATATATATATATATTGTTTGAACAATACACCTCCACTCCATTTATTATCCTAAATTAGATGCACCTGTTTGAGGTCGTTAGCTGCATAAAGACACCTGTCCACCCCATACAATCGGTAAGAATCCAACTACTAACATGGCCAAGACCAAAGAGCTGTCCAAAGACACTAGAGACAAAATTGTACACCTCCACAAGGCTGGAAAGGGCTACGGGGAAATTGCCAAGCAGCTTGGTGAAAAAAGGTCCACTGTTGGAGCAATCATTAGAAAATGGAAGAAGCTAAACATGACTGTCAATCTCCCTCGGACTGGGGCTCCATGCACGATCTCACCTCGTGGGATCTCAATGATCCTAAGAAAGGTGAGAAATCAGCCCAGGACTACACGGGAGGAGCTAGTCAATGACCTGAAAAGAGCTGGGACCACCGTTTCCAAGGTTACTGTTGGTAATACACTAAGACGTCATGGTTTGAAATCATGCATGGCACGGAAGGTTCCCCTGCTTAAACCAGCACATGTCAAGGCCCGTCTTAAGTTTGCCAATGACCATTTGGATGATCCAGAGGAGTCATGGGAGAAAGTCATGTGGTCAGATGAGACCAAAACAGAACTTTTTGGTCATAATTCCACTAACCGTGTTTGGAGGAAGAAGAATGATGAGTACCATCCCAAGAACACCATCCCTACTGTGAAGCATGGGGGTGGTAGCATCATGCTTTGGGGGTGTTTTTCTGCACATGGGACTGCACTGTATTAAGGAGAGGATGACCGGGGCCATGTATTGCGAGATTTTGGGGAACAACCTCCTTCCCTCAGTTAGAGCATTGAAGATGGGTCGAGGCTGGGTCTTCCAACATGACAATGACCCGAAGCACACAGCCAGGATAACCAAGGAGTGGCTCTGTAAGAAGCATATCAAGGTTCTGGCGTGGCCTAGCCAGTCTCCAGACCTAAACCCAATAGAGAATCTTTGGAGGGAGCTCAAACTCCGTGTTTCTCAGCCACAGCCCAGAAACCTGACTGATCTAGAGAAGATCTGTGTGGAGGAGTGGGCCAAACTCCCTCCTGCAGTGTGTGCAAACCTGGTGAAAAACTACAGGAAACGTTTGACCTCTGTAATTGCAAACAAAGGCTACTGTACCAAATATTAACATTGATTTTCTCAGGTGTTCAAATACTTATTTGCAGCTGTATCATACAAATAAATAGTTAAAAAAATCATACATTGTGATTTCTGGATTTTTGTTTTTAGATTATGTCTCTCACAGTGGACATGCACCTACGATGACAATTTCAGACCCCTCCATGATTTCCAAGTGGGAGAACCTGCAAAATAGCAGGGTGTTCAAATACTTATTTTCCTCACTGTATATATATATATATATATATATATATATATATATATATATATATATATATATATATATATATATATATATATATATATATATATATAATGTGTGTGTGTATATATGTGTATGTATATATATATATATATATATATATATATATATATATATATATATATATATATGTATATATGTATGTGTATATATATATATATATATATATATATATATATATATATATATATATATATATATATATATATGTATGTATGTATGTATGTATGTATGTCTTTGCTCTAATTTTACCATTTTGCTTGGAAATCATATACAGCTGCTCCCTTCAGTGCATCTAAATGAGATCTGAGTCAGCAGGGTGCTTGCTGCTTCGGCATGCCGGAGAACAGTGAGGAATATATGTGTCACACAGCTGGCATTTCATTCCAGCTCCCAACATTTGTACAGCAAAAGTAAGCTGTCACCCTTCCATCACTATATGGGAGAGTACAGCACGTGCTGTGTCACCAAAGTGTTTTCCTCTGCCTTTCTTCAATAACTTAATAACAGAAGGAGTAGTTGACATTGATTTCAGATGAATACAAGGATAGTACACTCACTATCTTTCTAACTATGCTCACTATCGAGTTGGAGAAGCTGAAGATGGTGTTCCTCTCTTTCGAAGAGCATTATTTTTTGCTTACATGAAATCAGAAAAGATTAGATGGGCCCGAGCAGATGTTAGGAACTCTGGTGACAATAATGATGAAGTCTTAAAAATTGTGCAAGGTTGTCATCTACTGGATCTGGGATGGAAGCAGTGGTATTAGGATCACAGAAACTGCTGTGATGCGTCTGCGGTAAGTAAAGTCATGTTTTCATTCCCTATGCACAATGTATGTCAGCCATGGTGGAAGAAGTACTCAGATCTTCTTGCATTAAACAATACTTCAATAAAAGTACCAAGTAAAAGTATTTATTATGCAGAATGGCCCTTTTCAAAACAATATTATATTTTTGGATTATAATTATTGATGCATTTATGTGAAAGTATCACTTTAATGTTTCAGCTGGTAAAGGTGAAACTAGTTTTAATTACTTTATGAACTACCAGTTGATCCATAACAATGCATCTTAATTTATTAGTTGATTATATTTTGTATTAATAATCTGATGCTGTCAAAACAAATGTAGTGGAGTAAAAAGAACGATATTTAGTAGAAGTATGAAGTAACACAAAAGGGAAAGTAAAGTACAAGTACCTCAAAATTGTACTTAAGTAGGCCTACAGTACTTGAGTAAATGTACTTAGTTACATCCCACCACTACTGTTTAGTGTACAGTGTTCAGTGTGTTTGTACATGATGTGTAATGCTATGCTATCAAAGAGGTGAGTGAAGAATTTCCTATAAGCAATTAGATTATTCGACAACTGTAATCTAAATATTATTAGATTTATGTCTCCTTAAACTGTGGTTAACAAATGAAAGGATTAGAATATATTGGTATAGATTTCTCACAAGAAGAATGTGAAACTTAACGAAGATTTTTTTAAACTAATTTATTTGTTTTTGTTGTTGACTTTCAGGTTATTCTACCAAGCTATAAAACCATAGCTAAGTTTCTAAAATATAAGACATTATTCCATTAGTCTCATTATGGAGGCACTTCATTGGCTGATGGTTGCTATGACATCGCCGTAGCTTCTGCAGACGCTTCAGAGTGAAGCATTGTGGGATACACACAACAGTTCTGTCGAAGCGATGTTTTGAACAGAAATATCGATTTAAAGTTTAGGTAAATGATTAAACGTCATCAAGATGAAGGTTGGTACCAGCGAGTTTTGTAAATGCCAGCATTACTTCTGGTTTTAAGAATTATGTGTTGGATTTTGTCACATGAACTGTCTTCAGCCAGCTAGCTAGCTAGCTAGCTAACCGAGCCAGGGTTACATGCTATTGTAACGTTATCGTTTTACGTTGGGTAACGTTAGTTCGTGAACGTTAGCTAAACCAGCTATTTTGTTGGCTTTAGCGGTAATAAAGTCAACTAACGATGTGGGTTTTTAGGTGTGACTTTAAAACTTATTATAGAACGCAGTTTTTTCCAAATGTTAGGTTAAGCTATCCATGCATTTTATTAAGACAGCAGGAAAGCATACTGTTAGGCTAGTAATGGCCAGAATAATCAGAACACAGTGTGTGTCCAAGTGGTAATGTTAGCCTACATTAATCACACACACAAGATAATGTGTGGGAGCTGTCTGTCATGTGTCCGTTTAACATTTTAAGCAGCCTATATAAATCCGTTAAACTAATTTTAACTTTACAAATGACCTAGCTACAATTACAAGTAAGACATGGGTTTAGGCCAAGTGAAGAATCATACGTATGTTTGTCACTCTGTATTACATACATTACATTGAAAATAGCCTTTATCAATATATATTTTACTCGACACCGGTTGAAGATAACACATTTGTTTTGTAATGGGTGCTGCTATCACTGTCAACAAAATGTTAAATACATACACTTAACTGTTTGACATTTTTATGGATATGCTTTGAACAAAACACATTGTTTATAAGACAGTCAGAAACTTGAGTTATCTTTGAGCACCAAGGCTTATTGATAGGCATCAAAAAGTGAGTTTGGAAACAAACGCTTTGCCAGACCAACTGTATGTTAAACTTTCATAAAGTTGCGGAACTAGAGAGGCTGTGATACCCTGACTTTGAGTCCCTAGTATGGCTCAAACTCCAAAAACGCTGGACCCTGAACTTCTTATAACACTATTTGATCCCATCTTTCATCAGATCTTTCCTGCAGGGTAATCTTGAAACCTCTTTCAAACTCTACGCCCCCAGTTTGTAATGCAGCATTACAGTTCAAAATTTGCAGTCTCCAAGCCCAAACCAAGATTACTCAAGTCATGTCACTACTCGGCAGGTGACAGCAGTTGTTCATCATCGTTGTTACCTGCTGAGTAGCGCTGCTCATAACTACTCAATTCACTTTGATGTGTAATTAGTGGAGTGATGTGCAAAAACACAGAGATAGAAAGAGAATTAAAAAAAATCAAGAATTATGGGATTTCTAGTTAGTTTAATTTAAGTCTTCACTTACGCCTACAACACCTTACTTACTTTCTACATTTTGAACAGCACATTTACAATAATATTGCTTCTGGTTTGTCAAAAATGCTGAAATAAAGTGTGTTCAAAACTTTTGAAAGTTTTTTATGTTATAAGTATATGTAGAAAACTATGAATGCTATTTTAATTTTAAATTCAATTTTATTTATAGTATCAAATTATAACAGAAGTTATCTCAGAACACTTTACAGATAGAGTAGGTCTAGACCACACTATATTCTCAGTTGGTATGAAGTAAGTATGTGTATGTCTTTTTACAAATAAAACTTACTTAATCTATGTGTCCACAGAGCGTTTTCATCCTCGCCGACAAAGCCTGGGCGGGTTCTACCCTACTGTATAAGTGGCAGAAAACCCTTGGTAATTATATCGCTGTTGCAGGGTGAGTACAAACCAAAGATAACTTTGTAATAATCTACTTTTCTTTATACACGATTTACATCAACACAGTACCTAAAATATGCATGATATTTCTAATCATACAGACAGGACAACTCAGTGAAAATATTTGATCGACATGGACACAAGTGGACTGAACTCAACCTTCCGGGGTAAGTGTGAGAAAATCATTTATGGCTTCAGTTTTGTCTAATCGAAAAGCTCCAGGTGATTACCCCTTGCTGTTTAAAAGTATTTTAAGTTCCTTTTGACTTCTCTTCTTACTCCAACTCCCCTTAGGCGCTGTGTGGGGATGGACTGGGATAAAGATGGGGACATTTTGGCAGTGATAGCTGCAAAATCCAGCTTCATCTACCTATGGGATGCCAGCGTCAATAAAACATCCCAGATAGACAGCGGCATGAGGTATGACAAGCATCAATCACATTTCCAAAGAGGGAGAAGTTAGCATTGGCTTGATTCTCTGGAAATCCGATGCCAGTGTTTCATTCATAATTCCAGCCCATGTTGCTCAAACAGAGCAACTGTCATTTGGATGACAGTAGCTGTGACATTGTAGGTAATCACTCCTAATACTCTGGGTTTGTTTCCTGCTGTCATTTGTTTCAACAGAGATCAGATGTCCTTCATCTTGTGGTCAAAGTTGGGCCCACTGTTAGCAGTTGGAACAGTCAAAGGAAATCTGTTGATTTACAATCAGCAGACATCACGCAAGATCCCTGTACTGGGTAATGCACACACAACACAATTGCACAGATACTTGTTTATGGTTTTGTAGTAGTCACTTCTGTTGGATTGATTGTCTCTCCCTCTCCCACCACACATGCCAGGTAAACACACCAAGAAGATCACTTGTGGTTGCTGGAGTGTTCAGAATCTACTGGCTCTGGGAAGTGAAGACAACACTCTGAGCGTCAGCAATCATGAGGGAGACACCATCAGACAGGTAGTACAATAGTACTACAATAGTACTACCTGGTAGTACAATAGTAAATACTAAGTAACCCTACATTGGTCATACTGTATGTGACAGAGAAGTACAAGGTAAACAAATATAAGATGACATATTTTTGAAAAATGACAGAACAGAAAAGTATCACTAACTCGAGAAAGTTGAATAAAGGAGTGAAAAAAGAGACCTGTAAGGACTGTAATCAAGTACTGTATATGGTTATTTACTTTCTCCAGACAACACTTCGCGGTGAGCCTGCTGAGATGCACTTTTCAGTGGTGAAGACGGATGAAAGGTCCGGTCAAGGAGAGAGCACTGTAAGTTTGTGTTTTTTCTGCAATTTTTCCCAAGCTGTACTTTATCCACATTCTTCTATCATTTTTACATTACACGTTTATTACAACTTGTTCACATTTGATTGTGTTGAATTGAAGTGTCACCAGTCAATAGTGCGTTCCATTTGTACTCGGAAGTCGGATTTTCCGAGGTCAAAGTCGGAACCACGCCCCCTGACCTCTGATTCCTGAGCTCGGAACTCCGACAACCACCGAGTACCCCGAGCTAAAAATCCAACATGGCTGCTCCGTGCATCAACAGTTGTGAAAGCTGTAGTAACATACCGTTATAAGCACTGTCTTATTTGTGTCTCACTTAATCCGTCGTACACTTCTGTGGGCATGTTGTTTTGCTGTTTGTATGCACAAAAACAGCGTAATGCGTTGTTATAAACTGGAATTGCTAAGAATGGCTGGAGCTAATTAAAGATTATTTTTGGGGCTTTTCCGCCTTTAATGGAAAGAACAGCTAGGTGAGAAAGGGGAGAGAGAGAGGGAAGACATGCAGGAAATCATCACAGGTTAGACTCGAACCCTGGACCTCTACATCGAGGCATAAACCTCTATGTATATGTGCACCTGCTCTACCGACTGAGCCAACCTGGCCACTGCTAGAGCTAATTAAAACAATGAAAATCTGACTTGTAAATTCAACTCGGGTGTGACGTCATTCCCAGCTCCGGCTTCCGAGTTCCAAGGTAAATGGAATGCACTATAACTTCCGTCATACATGGCCAAAATAGTCACTATTGGCATGTACTTTAATTGTGAAAACCTGTTTAAACTTTTAGACAAACTTAAAGTTTGTATGAATTATATTATTGTTTGAACTTCACTTCATGGCATGCGTTTACCTTTCTGCAAATATTGACCCTTCAGGTAAGTGTGTCTGTGGACAAGAAGATACTGATGCTCTTCAATATTAACGACCCTGACAACCGGATAGAGCTGACCTTCCAGCGCCACTACGGAAACATTGTGTCCTACCGCTGGTACTGCACATGATCACACACTAACGAAACAATGGTACTACTGAATCATTGCAGTGAGATATTTGTGCTAAAGTTAGCTCTCTTCCTCTGTTTGTTTCTTCAAGGTATGGCGATGGGTACATACTGATTGGTTTCTCCCACGGGTACTTTGTGGTTATTTCCACTCACATCAGGGAGATTGGGCATGAGCTCTATCAGGCTCACAACCATAACCATAGTCTCAACAGTGTGGCCATCTCGCCAGCATTAAACAAGGCTGCCTCATGCGGGGACAACAGGTACACACAGGTTTTCAAAAGAAACAGCACAGTCAATCCTGTTTATGTTTAGGTAAGTGAACAAAACTAAAGCCCCATGCTTTCTTGTCGCAGCATCAAGATCCATGAGTTGTCCGAGCTCAAAGATATCAACTGTGTAGTTCGGCTGGATGATGAAACTAAAGGTGAGACAGTCCTCTTTTTCAGCCATACTATCAGAGGGCCATCTTGAACCACTTCTCATTCATCTGTCCCTCACTCTCCTCCAGGTCTGGACCAGCTGAACTGGACAGACGATGGCCAGCTGTTGGCGGTCTCTACCCAGAAAGGAACTCTCCATGTCTTTCTAACCAAGCTGCCCATCCTGGGTGGCAGCTTTGGAACCCGGCTAGCCTACCTTACTTCCCTGCTGGAGGTCACTGTGTCCAACCAGGTGGAGGGGGTGAGGACAAACACACACACAAACACACACACACACACACACACACACACACACACACACACACACACACACACACACACACACACACACACACACACACACACACACACACACTGTAATAGAAACAGAATTACATTACAAAAAATTTTCTGTTTATTTAATCAGTTGCAATTTTCTTAGAGAGGGATTGAATGAATATAGAAACACAACAAGGAAGAATTCAGAAAGCGCATCCCTCCACCAAGGCTGCACAGTTCTCAAAATGTATTTACCAATAGAAGATATGTAGACATGTTTTGCTTTAGTGATACACAGTAATGCTGTTTGGTTAATGGCAGCCATAATATGGAGAATACCTAAATCCTGTGGTAACGAATATAAAAGGACAAATGCATAACCTTTTTGGGCTGTCTTGATCCAGATATTTTATGCTCTAATTTTGGTGCATATTAGAGAAAATCTAAATCTCTTTGCCAAAATTAAGAAATGTAAAATAATCACAAGTTTCAGGAGCTAAAGGGAGTATTCATGCTATAATGAGCCATGACCCTAAACTAATCAACAATTGTGTTTGGACAATAAGTAAGTGAGCTCAGGAGGATAGAGATTGGTGGGGGAAGGGTTTTTAAAAATGAGAGTATATAAAATGGGGAGATACAGTACGTAAGATTGAGTCAGTGGTGTTACAGCTGGGGGTAAACCACCTTCAATCCGTTTTTGATCCACTGTATTTTTCAGGAGCGTCCTGTGACCATAGAAGTGGAA
>CM042317.1:23124540-23202040 GCA_023566125.1 Zingel zingel | reverse complement strand
AGCGCCCTTATGTTAGCCAAGAGGTTAGCAAAAGACCAAATTCCCTTTATATCCAAAGAATACGCTGTCCATCTGGAGTTTACGTAAGTACACACACACACACACACACATACACACACACACACACACACACACACACACACACACACACACACACACACACACACACACACACACACACACACACACACATACACTATTCAGTTGACCTGATCTATCTACATTTTAACTTCTTTCTCTCTCTTTGTAGTGGCGACTATGTGAATGCTCTAGCACACTACGAAAAAGGCATGACCCACAATAATAAAGTAAGTGAAATTTATTTGATCTCGACTTTCAGTTGAAGAAGTTTGAGTATGACAACTTTTTTTTTTCTCTTGGCATATTAGTTTGTCACTATACTTGTCACATGTGACCTCACTAGCTGTCTTACTGTGTACTTACAACACATACCACAAAAAAGGACATATGCCTGCATCTAAAACATAATTGCGTGAATGCTAATTCAGCAGCATTGACAGTATTGTTATCCAATTCTTCCATGTGATTTTCGGTCACCCACTACTTCTGCATACTTTTAGCTACAAAAAACATTAAAATATCAAAATGATAAGCTCTGGACATTTGTGCTTGTATTCAACATTTCTCCACCATTTATCGTTTTTAAAATATTAAGCTTTTTTTCTTTCTACAAACATCTTTCTGCTATCACTTTTTATCACTTTTTTGTTTTTTCGATATCCTATACTGTAACTTTTTAATGGCTTTTTTCAACATACTATGCCATCGCTGTTTTCAACCTAAATTCTTTGGTGGCACACTGGTTCAGTGGTTAACACTGCTGCCAACAGGCAACCAGCAAGTAGTCCCTGTGGACCCAGGTGCGATAGGCTGGACCTTTTCATGACGTTTCAACATACTATGGCTTTATCACTTTTTTCGACATACATACTATGACTTTTTTCGACATGCTCTACTATGATTTTTTTATCACTTTCTTTGATATACTATACCATGATTTTTTTTTTATGATTTTTTTCGACATACTATACCATGACTTTTTGATCACTTTTTTTGACAAACTATACTATGACTATTTGACATACTATATTATGACTTTTTTTTCGACATACCATACTATATTTTTTGTCGACATACTTTGCTATTAATTTTTTTTTCGTTATACTATACTATGACTTTTTAAACATTCTATGCTAGAACTTTTTTATATACTATAATATGATTTTTTTAACAATCTATATTATGACTTTTTTATCACTTTTTTTGACATACTATACTTTGATTTTTTTTATCACTTTTTTTGACATACAATATTATGGCTTTTTAATGGCTTTTTTTGACATACTATGCTATTACTGTTTTCAACATTCCTTCCTTTGGCACACTGGCTCAGAGGTTAACACTGCTGCCAACAGGCAATCAGCAAGTAGTTACTACAGACTCCCAGGATCGATACCCAGTCCAGATACCCCTTTCATGCTATACTATGACTTTTTTTTTTATCAATTTTTGACACATTACAATGCTATGACTTTTTTCGACATACTACACTTTGACTTTTTAATGGCTTTTTTGACATACTATACTATGACTTTTTAATCACTTTTTGAGGCATACAATGTTATGACTTTTTAATCACTTTTTACAACAAACTATACTCTGACTTATTTCGACATACCATACTATGACTTTTTAATGGCCTTTTTCGACATACTATGCTTTTACTGTTTTCAACATAAATTCTTTCATGGCACACTGGCTCAATGGTTAACACTGCTGCCAACAGGCAACTAGCAAATAGGCACTGCAGACTCTGACCCAGGTTCAATACCCAGTACTTTACATCATCATGCATGACGCTTTTTTCAACAAACAATGCTATGACTTTTTTCGACATACTACACTTTGACTTTTTAATGGCTTTTTTTAACATGCTATACTATGACTTTTTTATCACTTTTTTCGACATACTATACTATGATTATTTTTTTTTTACATTCTATACTATGACTTTTTCCGACATATTATACTATGACCTTTTTAGCACTTTTTTCAACATACTATGCTATGACTTTTTTGGCATTCTACACTTTGACTTTTTAATGTTTTTTTTCAACATATTATACTATGACTTTTTTAGCACTTTTTTCAACATATACTAGGAATTTTTTTATGACTTTTTGAGACATTCTATACTATGACTTTTTATCACTTTTTGAAACATACAATGTTATTACTTTTTTGACATACTGCACTTGGACTTTTTTATGACTTTTTGAAACATACTATACTATGATATTTTTTAACATTCTATACTATGATTTTTTCCGACATACTATACTATGAATTTTTTGTTTTTAAGATAATTTGGGGTGTTTTGGCCTTTTAATAGGCAGGAAAGGGGGGAAAGAGAGGGGGAAGACATGCAGGACTAAGCCTCTGCATATGGGCGCCCGCTCTACCAGGTGAGCTAACCAGGCGCCCGTTTTTTATCTTTTCATTGGACATACTATACTTTGACGTTTTTCAACATACCATACTATGACTTTTTAATGGCTTTTTTCGACATACTATGCTATTATTGTTTTCAACATAAATTCTTTGGTGGCACACTGGCTCAATGGTTAACACTGCTGCCAACAGGCAACCAGCAAGTAGTCCTTGCAGACTCTGGCTCAGGATCGATACCCAGTCCAGGCTGGCCCTTTCATGATGTTTTTTTTTGACATGCTACACTTTGACTTGTTTTTATCACTTTTTTCAACATACTATACTATAACTTTTTCAACGTTTTTGACATACCTATACTATGACTTTTCAACATGCTATACTATGACTTTTCAAAAAACCCTAAAATATTCCACTTTTGTTTAATACATTACTGGTATTATTCAACATTTCACTGAAATTCGTACTAATTAAAACCATTCCCACTTTTCAAACTATTCTCACTACTTTACCTTCTTCTTATGCAATTATGCCAGCAATCCAGTTTAGCTTTAGCAATGTAGCTTTTCAGCATTCACAAGCATTTTCTTCAGGAAATGCATTTTCTAGTTATTTGTGCTGGTGTGGTTTAGCCTTCATAAACCTTGTCGGAAAACCAAGCTGCTGTAGGACAAAGGATCGTAGCTTCACCACTGATGATATAGTATCACCTCCTTTTAGGCAAAAAAAAGAATCATCATCTATTATTTTCTTTAATAATCAATGGCATGTCCAGTCCACGTGTAATTTCTGATGCTTCCTTGCTGAAAATGCTACATACACTGTGGAGTATCTACTGTCGTCCTTTCCACTCTGTATTTACAAAGGTGATGTCATAATGAAATAATTTTAATTGTACTTACTGTAGTCTCCTCTTTCCACTGTCCTTACCTTCTTCCGTTTTTCCCCTTGCTGTGCAGTTCCAGGAGCATGACGAGGCGTGTAAAGCCGGTGTAGCCAGGATGTCCATCCGGATGGGTGACATCAGGAGAGGAGCTGCTCAGGCAATTCAGCACCCAAGCAGAGTCCTCAAGAAGGAATGTGGAGCCATACTGGAAAGCATGAAGGTAGAGAGTCAGCCTTCTCGCTCTCTTCTTGTTAACTATATGTTTTGGTAAATTACCATATCATAGAGTAGTGGTAGACTACCGTCATCTGATGTGTTTGTGTTTTATAGTGTGTTTCTAGAACAGTGTTGAGTATCAGGTCATTTATGTGTTCATATCTTCTTCTGTGGTTTTCATCTCTCTTGCAGCAATTTTCTGAAGCCGCTCAACTCTATGAAAAAGGACAGTACTATGACAAGGCTGCATCAGTCTACATTCGTTGCAAGAACTGGTAAGACAAACGCCAACACACTCAGACCTGCAAGTTTCTCTCCTACTGAATACAATTCCACGTAATTTTATTCCATACTCAGGGCGAAGGTGGGAGAGCTGCTCCCACATGTCTTCTCTCCTAAGATCCACCTGCAGTACGCCAAGGCCAAGGAGGCGGACGGAAAGTAGGTTCTTAGTGTGAATGTCCATCACATTGGAGATAATATCATTAAAGAAGAAGCTGATGTAATGTGTACTGTGTATATAGGTATAAGGACGCTGCACAGGCCTATGAGAGCGCGAAAGACTGGGACAACGTGATACGTGTGCTGCTGGACCACCTATACAATACGGAGGAGGCTGTTCGCATCGTCAGGGAGACGCAGAGCATCGAAGGAGCAAAGATGGTTGCCAGGTAAAGCAAACAAGAGCACAGGTGTATACAAACTACTAACTACAAAATACTACTACTAATTGGACTTTTCTACTGACATCCCCTAAATGTAACCAAAAACGTATTGTCACAGCACAGGTACAATTGTTTTATAGTTTTATAAAGTTAAATATATATATATATATATATATTTTTTTTTTTTTATTATAATTTTTTAATTATCTCCTTATTTATTCTCCAGATAGATGATTACGCTTCCGCTGAATCTGGCCAAAAGGAAAGGGGACACCCTGTGTAACTAATCCGATCTGTGACTCTGTTTAATCATTCTCAGTATGACAGTTCAAATAATGACTAATGAACAATGAACAAATAACACACATTACTATTTTTATTTGCATTGTTTACCATTTCACCAGCACATTAACATTCATTACTACTTTTTTAACACTTTGTGCTGAGCATCCTAACGATTATTTCCACTACAGGTTAATCTCAAGATTATTTTTCAATTAATTGTTTAGGCTGTAAAATGTCAAATAATTGCGAAAATACCATTGATCAAGTGATGTTGCTTGTTTTTGTCCAACCAAAAGCCCAGAGATATTTAATCTACAATTATATAAAAACAGAGACAAGATGCAAATCCTCCTATTTGAAAAGCTGTAACGAGCAGATGTTGGCATCCTTGATTGATAAATGACTTTGATTGATAAATGACTTAAACGATTACTCAATTATTAGTGTGGTTGCTAACTAATTTTCTGCAGACTCCAAATCTCCAATTATTTCCGTCTGCTACTATTCCCGTTTGTGTAATAAACCTTTAACGGGTACACTATACTTGAAGGTATCTACATAAGAGTGACATGACACTGTCATGAACGTGTCATAAACATTATAAACAAGTCATAAACGTTTATGACATAACGCTTCTGTCATTAAGTGTCATTCGGTTTTTGTCATGACAAGTTAGAGTTAGGGTTAGGGTTCATGCGTCATGACAGTGTCATGTGTTCATAACAGTGTTATGTCACTTTTATGTAGATACCTTTAAGTAAAGTGTTCACTTTACAATAACCTCCTACACTATATTATAAAAGTTAACTTCATGTACAATACTCACGTTTTCCTCACGAACGCACAAACCAGACAGAATGAAGAAAAGGAATAAATAAAAAGTCCGCTGCCTCCCTAAACCGACATCAGACTGCAGTATTGCCGTCCACCTGCGGGGGGCGTGGACAGGCTTTCCAACAGGCAGGATCATTTAAAAGGCAACCTACATTGTGCGTCTGCCCTATTTCTGACACCGTGGCGGCAGAAATTTTGCAGTGGCGGGCCGCCACTTCCAAATCAACATAGAGGAAACACAGGTGTTACCCCTTTAACATATGTTTGTGTGTGTCTCAGGTTCTTCCTGGGGTTGAGCGACTACGGCTCAGCCATCCACTTCTTGGTGCTGTCCCAGTGCAACGATGAAGCTTTCCAACTGGCACAGCAGCACGGACAAATGGAGGTCTATGCAGACATCATCGGTCAGTCTGTGTGTGAATGTTTATATGGAACATATAGACAATTTTACAGTTTGGGGTTACCTTTTGACTTTATTTCCTATTGCATTGCATATTTCCATTTGCTAATAATTTTCTGGCACTGCAGTTTCAACACTTATGTGAACCATAACAAAATGCTTTATTTACTACTGCTCGTTATTCCCTTGTATTGACCCATGTATGTTTACCTGTTGCCTCTGACATATACCTTGTGTGTGAGTTTTGAAGTTGGGTATGTTTTGTATGGACTGGGTAAGCTGCAAATGAATTGCCCTTCACGGGATGAATGAAGTTGTCTGAATCTGAAAGTAAAATATTAAATGCATGATTGCTGCGATGTGTTCGTCAGGTCCTGAGGCGACGCAGGAGGACTACCAGAGCATTGCTCTCTACTTTGAGGGAGAGAAGAAACACCTGCAGGCTGGCAAATTCTTTCAGAAGTGTGGGCAGTACAGCAGAGTAAGAACGCTTGCTTTATTGTTTTATTTTTTTATTCAATTCAATTGTTTTTACACTAATGTATATATTCTAACAGCTATTGACTCACTCTGACCCATCCACCGGTTCAGCCAAAATGTCTGTCTCTTCTTTCTTTCTGTCTCTCAGGCCCTAAAGCACTTCCTGAAGTGTCCCAACACTGATGACAACCTGGCTGTTGAGATGGCTATAGAGACTGTGAGAGCTGTGTGTCAAACTGAATATCCCAGTGAATGTACAAAAATGATGTGACCAGTAGTTTTAATGTGCGTGTGTATTTCAGGTGGGTCAGGCCAAGGACAGCTCTCTGACCAATCAGCTGATAGATTACCTGATGGGAGAGAGCGACGGTATGCCCAAGGTAATCAATACAACGGAGCCTTCTCTCTTGGCTTTGTCTCAGTGGATGTGTGACTGTGCACACAGACACACTGTAATTGTTTGATCAGCAGATTCAAAAATGAAAAACACTAAATGTGAAAGCTTCTTTCTATTCATGTGGCAACTGGAAGCTGAAATTCATAAATATGAATGCATATTTTCAGTTGCTAGGTGTCTCAAGTCCAATAACATTCCATCCAAGTGTAGTTTAAAAGAAAAAAAACAGCCAACAGATCTGTGGTCTAGTAGGAGTTCAATTCATTATTTTGGCAAGTTGTCTATATAATAGACCTTTTTCAAGGCAGACATGTTGACATGTCTTAGTAGGAAAAGCACAGGTGTATTCAAAATCATTAATGATGGCTGCATTCCACTTAGGAGAGGCCCTGGTATTGTCATGCTGACTCACTGAAATAGCTTACTGGGACACTTGATGGAATTGAGCCATTGTTAAGGTTATTAATTTCAGCTGTTCTTTTCCTACTATGACAAGTCAAAAAATGTCTGCTGTGAAAGGTCCACAGGCAGGTGGCCTGGTGGTATGGGACTTGTGTGTCATAGGTATTGTACATACTTGTGAGTATCTCAGATATACTATTTGATGTAGGATGTGTTCTGTGCTGTCATTGTGTTGCAGCAGGGCACGAGAGTCCCTTTTCCTCCAGCTTGCTCTTTATTGAGGGTGAGGTGAAGGAACAGTCAGTTGTATTTGCTAGACAGCTGAAGTCCAAAGAGAACGAGTGAGATTTATTAGTTTTGAACAATTCCAAAACCTGTTTTAGATGCGTTGTGTCTAGAGATCAACCATATTGCATATTATCAGTGACTGTGAAGTTGGCTTCTCTCTAAATGTGTTTAGAGGCCCTGAAAACCAATTTTATAAACCAGCTTCTTACTGTGAGCAATACAGTAAAAAATACAGGAAAACCATAGTCTATTTGTACTTGTTTGAAGTAGGCAGGTCTCTGTTAGAAAAATGTAATGCCACATATTTCCATGCACCAAAAATCAGATGAAATATAATGAATGTGGTTGATTGTGCATCGGCTTGATTTTCTAAGGGTCTGTTTTAGTGCAAATGTGCACCAATATTAAAGGGAGGTGGACATCACTTTATCATTGTCTTATTTGAATAATAGTTGTAAATACATTTTCTCAGGTGGAGATGAGAAGTTAAAATACGATCGTAGAAAATGTTTTTAAAGGTTTCTATTTTATTCCAGCATCACTGCTTTTCACTTGCTTTGAGTTTGCTAATTTCACACACTTAACTGCAGCTCACACTCTCGCCTTGCAGGTACATCCACAGGTATTACATAACCAGTCCCTGATTGTGTCATTAGCTGTGACCAACGCAAGCTGAATAAAAGCCGCAGCACAATTTCACCCTATGAATTCATGTATGTAAATTTGACCCGGAGTGACAGTGACACTGTTAACCAAACTGGTGATGGTTAGTTGACCTTTCTTTCCTCTTCCCAGGATGCCAAGTACCTGTTCCGTCTGTATATGGCGCTGCAGCAGTACAGGGAGGCTGCTCGCACCGCCATCATCATCGCCAGAGAAGAGCAGTGTGCAGGTGCACAAACATGTTCACACAAGCACTGGACCATTAACAACCATGACACGCTACACAAACATAATCATATGTTTAATATTCATATGTTATGGTTTTTTCATGTGCTACTCCTAAAGGGAACTACCGTAATGCCCATGACGTGTTGTTCAGCATGTACACGGAGCTGCAGGCCCAGATGATTAAAATCCCTGCTGAGATGGCCACCAACCTGATGATCCTCCACTCCTACCTACTGGTCAAGGTCAGTACACACCTGCCATGTGTTAGCTCAGGTTATTTACTGTTGTCATGGTGAATTGCTTTGTTCATAGACTGTCCAGAATTGTTTTAATAGGTTTGTAGAGGGGTGCATTTTGTCTAAAAAAATCTTTTTTTAAAGGTCCCATGACATGCTGCTCTTTGGATGCTTTTATATAGACCTTAGTGGTCCCCTAATACTGTATCTGAAGTCTCTTTCCTGAAATTCAGCCTTGGTGCAGAATTACAGCCACTAGAGTCAGTCCCAGAATGAGCTTTCCTTAGGATGTGCCATTTCTGTGTCTGTAGCTTTAAATGCTATTGAGGAGGAGGGGGGGGGGGGGGGGGGAGGGGGAGGGGGGGGGGGGGGGGGGGGGGCATGGTGGAGGGGGGTGGGATGTGGCCTTGACCAACTGCCACTTTGCTCATTTGAAAGCCATGATGCCTCTCTCTCTCATGGATGCGCCAAATTATCTGGCCTCATAAGGAGAAGATTCCAGATCGGCCCATCTGAGCTTTCATTTTCTCAAAGGCAGAGCAGGATACCCAGGGCTCGGTTTACACCTATCACCATTTCTAGCCACTAGGGGACCATAGGCAGGCTGGGGGAACGCATATTAATGTTAAAAAAACCTCAAAGTGAAATTTTCATGCCATGGGACCTTTTTAAGAATGTACTGTTATGATAAAGCTTCACAATCTTAACATTACGTAAATGTGTAGTGTTCATTAATCTCCCTCCTAAATGATGTTATGTAGATCCATGTAAAAAGGGGAGACCACCTAAAAGGGGCACGCATGCTCATTCGTGTCAGCAACAACATCAGCAAGTTTCCTGCACGTGAGTCCATACAGAATTTTCCAAACTCTAATCGACCTTCTAATTCACATGAAAAATAAATCTAACTGAAGCTTAAATGTCGCTGAAATTTCAAAAAAATAAAAGTCCAACAGAAGTCTCATCTGTTTATTTGCGTAGATGTTGTTCCTATTCTGACGTCAGCAGTCATAGAGTGTCACCGTGCCGGACTGAAGAACTCGGCCTTCAGCTTTGCTGCCATGCTGATGAGACCGGAGTACCGGAACGAGATCGACCCAAAGTACAGGAAGAAGATCGAGGCTATGGTTCGGTGAGTGATGAGAATCTTTTACACCTTCAGTTTTCTTTGTCAAACTCCCTCTCCGGCTCTTCCTGACATCCCTCCTCCACACATATGTACTTCACCTCATCCTCTCCCTTGTCTCCTGCTCTACCTTACACTGCCTATCTGGCCACACCACAGACGTCCAGACACGTCGGAGCTGGAGGAGGAAACTACTCCGTGTCCCTTCTGTGGCTTTCAGCTGGCACAGAACGAACTGCTGTGCATCTCCTGCAAGAACAATCTGCCTTACTGCATTGCTACGGTACAAACACATAATCGCTGCCTTATTCATATACACACTGAAAAAAATAATGTTTCCCATATACTTATATTTACATCATTTGATCTCTGTACCTTTTTCCTTTACTCAGGGTCGTCATATGCTGAAAGAAGACTGGTCTGCATGTCCTCATTGTGAATTTCCTGCTCTCTACTCACAATTCCTTCTGTAAGTGATGCATCGATTTTTCATCTTTTTTTTTTTTTTTTTAACTGTACAAATACAGATGAAAGGTTGAGGCGCTTATCTTAATTCAGCTTCTTTTTCCCCCACAAGACATTTTGGACATCACATTTTAAAGTGATCAGCTGGTATAAAAAGAATGTCCAAGTTACTTGACAATTTTAAATCAAATAAGACAGTAGGAGGTTGATTTCGAGTACTAGTCTTTAATAGCCTGACAAGCCAGACCCACATCAAGATGTTGGGTCTGGGAACTCCTCATTGGCAGGGCTGAATCCGAGGGGCGGGATAAACGGTTGTCTTTCAAATTCCCTCTGCATTCATAGCCAACCAGAGCAACGCTAGTTGATAGATTAAACTTTTGCAGTATCCGGTCAGCAAAACTCCGAACTAGAGATGCACCAAATACAATTTTTAGGCCGATTCCGATTTTTTTTATTTATTTTTTTTTTCATTGAGTTTGACCAGCCGATACCGATTTTAACAGATTCTGATTTCATTTTTTCTAACCACTTTACAGCACACACAAATATTTATTTTCTATCTTTTCTTTAATAGAGAATTTACCATTTTTCATAGAACATAGACATTTTTTTGAATAGATAATCAATCACTATAAAATAGAACTATATAAATGACTCCTGGTGTGGGAAATTCACACACATCTAAAGTGCAATGTTATGGAAGAACCATTTCCTTCTTTTCACATCCAATATCCAACTAAAAACGTGATCTATTTAGCGAACTAAACTTCTGTATGTGGGAAAACAGGTAATGGCAATAAAATAATATATAAATAACAAATAAAAATAAAATAAATATAGCCTTGCAGTATAAAGATATTTCTCAAAACACACAGGCCTGTTTGAACATCAACAGTAACGTTACCTGAAAACGGCGTGTAGTTCCTTTTTTAGCAAGTTTGCTTTATTTGTCATTGTGCGTAAATATGAACAATCAACAATACCGTTGCTGTCAACAGGCTTATCTGCTGCTAACATCAGCTACCGGCGGTAGGTTTTTAATGTTCGTTTTGAGCGCTATGCATCCCCACTAACCTGGAAAGCGTTTTAAACAGTAACATTAATACAGCGTGTCGGAGGAATACAGCGTCTCTTTTTTACACATGCCATGCGGGCGTCAGAGGCAAAGGGACCGTAGCGTTCGCTAAAGTTAGCTTCTTGTCTCATCTGGGGTCTGATAAACAGTAAATTCATCAAAGTCAGTGTGCCCAACGCTATTTTCCGATAAACTGTAGCTGTCATATTTCACGGACCCGCGTGAGTGCGGTTTTCATGTTCCAGTTTTTCAGCCTCAGAGGGGGGAGAGAGAGAGAGCGGCTGGCTGACTGCGATCAGTAGAGTAGACTGCTCTGCAGAGCTGTGTATAATTACGACTTTATATTTCATAAACAGCTGATTCAGCGGCAGTGCGCCTGCCGCTACATGCATATAGCGGAAACCCTGCATGTGCACGTATGGTGCTGATGTTGCGCGATGTAAATCATGCGCCTCCCGAGTGAATTTGACCGGCATATGTCAGACTGACCGGCAGGTCGCCGGTCATGGCCAATGACATGAAAATCAGCCAATTCCGGTCAATCGGTGCATCTCTACTCCGAACACATCTTCCTTTTTTAAGAATGACTTCAGTGCTTAACTCCAAGTCTTCCAGAGTCACGGCCAAAATCGATTCGAAAGACCGCTGTTCACCAGCAGCAGCCACCATCTTCGTTTTCAAGTAGCAAGGAATTCACGCAGAACCGTCACAACTCTGCTGTCATTATGTTAAGCCCACCCACTGACAATGTGATTGGCCTGACCAGAATTTGGTTTTTCCAACTCACAAGCCAACTGAGAGTTGCTAGACTGACCCTAGCGGCAGCAAATTACATTTGCTGCTGCTAGGGTGCATCCAGATTTCTAGGCTGAGTCTAGCACCCTTTCTTCCTCAATTTAAATTACGTTTTTTTGGGAAATACCTTTTTTATTGGCTTCCTTGCTGATAGTTAGATGAGAAGCTTGATACCAGGAAGTCACCGCTCCTGGCTAAGAACTAGTCCAGTACTCAACTCCCTGTGAAATCACGTTTTTATACGGATTAAACAGACAAGATATAACCTGTTAATTAGAGACGCTGGTATTCAGATTTGGTTCTTTGGACAGAGCCAAGCTAACTGTGTTCCTGTTTCCAGTCTTTGTGCCAAGTTAAATACAGACATGAGTGGCATCCATCTTTTTAAATCTGCGCTAGAAAGAGAATTAAGTGTATTCCCCAAAATGTCAAACTATTCCAGGATAAGTACTGGTGAGTAACTTCTGTCATCCAAACACAAATCTACACTGAACCGTTTGTGTCCAGGTTGCTGGAAACAGAGACGGTGTGTCCCATGTGCTCTGAGACGCTCAGCGTCAAACAGGTAAAGAAGATTTCTGATTGTTCCAAGTACCTGCAGACTGATGAAGTGGATCAATGAAGAAGAATCATATGTATAAAAATGTCATGTCATTTTCTATTTGCTTAAATACATCAAATATATATTTTGGATAGATTGTATGCATGTTCTAGTTTTCTATGATGTATTTCAGAGATGCTTGATATGCCAACAATTGAAAAACAAATCAAATAAAGAACACTGTATATTCAGGTGAAATTTTCTCTTTTCATATATTTTTTTTAGCTCAAATGTTTTTTTATAGGGCTGTTAAAAAAAAAAAATAACGCAGATTAATCCATTCCATATTGACGTTTGACCCGGAGCCGTTCTATCCTCCATTCGACTGTAAAATGAAGGAGGGAGACGAGAATGTGCTGCCTGGATCATTAATTGGAACATTTACTTGTAAAAATATTCTTCCTGCCAACCCTGGCTACCGAAATCTGGTGCCACTGATATGTCTGCGCTTCTCTCTGATGCTCTGAAACAGACGATACAGGCAACACAAACACCGCTGCATGTGATGCTAGTTAACACTATACTCGACAGCAGCTAACGTTAGCCTACCGCTAGCTAATAGCTGGATTAAAAACGGTTACAATGCTGACAGCTAACGCTAAACGGTGTAAAGTTTGACTGTGTTTTACTGTAGAGGATTCAACACCGGTATGTAACAATCTGCAGCTGCCGTCGGAGAAACACAGACGGTGCGTTCAATGAAACTGGTAAACTACAGCCTCGTGGTGCATTTGGAGTTATTGTAAATGTCCTTTTCCATCTGGTGGTCGTTTTTGTCGTTCAACAGCAATTTACTAGTGAAATAAGTTAGTTATTAAATCATTTAATTTTGACCATATCGCCTTAGCAATAAACAAGCCATTCTTTAATGTCACCAACTGTTTAGTACCTTTTTTTTTTTTTTTTTAAAGTATCAGTTCAGGCACCGTTAATTATGTATGCAATTAATTAATCACAGTATGTAATTAATTAGATTACATTTTTTAATGGACAGCCCTAGTTTTTTTAATAACATTGCAAACAGATCTGAAGACCCATTCTTGTGGCTTTCTTGTACTGGCTTTAGGGACAGGTTTTGGGGTTTACTTTAAATTGTGTAGTTTAAGCATTTAAAAAAAAAAAAAAAAAAAAAAAAAAAAGACACCACGAAGTCCGTTTGGTAGCAGTTCTGGAGCTTTCGGTCGGCTCACAAAAATCTTCCTCATATCATCATCCATAGAAATAAAGATCTTAAAATGTTCGTCTTTCTTTAAGGACCTCCTGTCCATGTTGGTTTAATGTGATTGACAGAACATTTCTATGACAACTGGGTAACTACATCTGCTGAAGATTGTGTGATTAGACTGAAAGCTACTAAATAGACCTTAGGCTGAGTTTGTTTTGTCAACTATAGTTTCCAAGATCAAGAATGAACTCTCAAAACGTAGTCCTATTTAATGTTTTTAGTCTAAAGAGCAGTAGTGACTGAAGAGTGACTTTAGTACGACTGCAGAATAAGTGCTGGGCCCCGATAGCTTAACCCACTTGGCTTTTTCTCATTATTTTAACATTTCATAGACCCAAAAAAAAAAAAAATAAAATTGGCACATTAATTGATAATGAAAATGATTGTTAGTTGCAGCACTACTTCTATTTGCTAACCTCTCAGATTATTTAGTGAACGTTTTTCCATTTGTCTATTTCTTTATCAATTGGCTTTGCCTTAGTCTGCAGGTAGAATCCACATTATTGGACATTATTCACACACTAAATACGATTGTGATTCTATTGCATAGATTGTCTTGAGTTTTTCAAAATAGATAGTTTATCTGAGAATATGATCTATATTCAAGTGTAATCTAAATATCTGATTTAAAATCTTAAAAAAGTTACTCCCATAAAATCAATCACTGATACTCATGAGTGACATTTTTCTATTAATCATCATGAATGTTTTTTACAAAATTGCAATTTACAAGAACATCAGTGCTAACCGTAGAGCTAAAGCATTTCTGTATTTTAGTCGTAGCAAAAAGTAACAGTCTTATACATCGTAGTAACATTATTTACAGCCTTAACACCTGGACCACAAACCGATGACGGGAGAAATGCACTATACTCCTGTTGAGACACGTGTTCCTACAGAGGTGTGTAGACATGATAATGGATGGAACAAGCAGATGATATACATCAGAGACACTCTGATGGAAACATGACAGGAATTTAAAAAAGTGGAGAAGACATTTCTTAGCTTAGTGTGGTTGGGATAAGGGACAGATGAGTTACCTGCAGAGGTTAAGACTAGTCTCACTACTTTCTGTTGCTCATTAAAGGATCGTTGCAAGTGCAGAGAAACAATATTACAGTCTGTGGGGGCGGAGGGAGGCAGACCAGGAAAGTGTTCCTCTTCTGGTCATTTGGTCATTTCTTGGCTTTGCCTTTGCCCGTCCCTTTGCCTTTTCCCTTTCCAGAATCTTGCTTCTTCTCTTTCTTTGACTCCTTGGTGGCTTTGGCCTTCTTCTGCTGCACGGAGGAACAAGACACAGACGACATATAAACAGAGAAAAGATATGAAGACAGCCTTTTGCATGGCGTGTACATGGAATCAAATGGGTTTACACATTGTAAACTCATTGTTAATGCTCTTACTTTGATCATGGCGTCGGTTTTGAGGCCCTCGTCTTCAGACTCCTGCACTTCGTTGTCCATGTCCTCTTCTCCGAACTCAGACTCCCCCCTGCCACCGCGGCGGCCCTTCTTCACTGCTTGCAGAGAGTATGGCGTCAGGTGAGCTTCTTTGTTGTAGGCCCGTGTGAATGCTGCCTTCACCTGCGAGGAGACAGACAACAGAGGTGAGAAATTCACTGTATGTTGGACATTTAGGAGGAACAACCATGGAAAGGCTGGAATCAGTGTATTTTATGTTGTTGTTTGAGGTTTACGACACAGTGTATTCAGGGTGCAGGCAGCTAGCGGATCAAGGAGAGATGCCTACGATTTGAGACAAAATGAAATCGCGCTGAAACCATGCAGGAACTCATAGTGCACCTAAAGTACTGTTAGAGACCGTAGGCTATGATGAATGCTGATGATGAGAGCATAATCATCACATGTAACCTTCATGTGTGATGACTATCTTCTCATTTATCAGCATTCATCAACGACAGTTAAAAAGCTACACCACAAAAAGGGAGTGGCATACTGTGAAACATTGGTACTGGAGTTTGGTGACTGTAGATCAGCTTGACCTCAAAAGTAACTTGCTATGCTATTATTTGACAATTTCATCATCTGTGATTTGCTGTTGAAACAAACAAAGCTGATTAAGTTAATTTCATCGAAGCTGCTTTACTCAGCATTTCCCATATCAACTTAAAAAAGGTATGTCAGTGTTGTGTTTACAGCTTATTTCTGCTGCTCCTGAGTGACCCAAAAAAAATGAAGTTATCGCAGGTTTAAAAAGATTATTTGTACGGATTGAATAAAAAATATGGTAATATTGGCGTGCATTGCTGCCTTTTTTTATGCGATCACTGGGAGTCAGAATCTTTCAAATCCTACGCTTTCATTTGTACCCAGTAGAGAACCACCGATACTGGTTAAGGTGTGTATTGAGAATTGGGTTGAACAGTTATATGTATAACTGGTAATTAAGCAGAGTGATGCTCAGAGATGCTCCAACTGAATTGAGATGCTCACAATGACCTAAACTAATAGTGGTGTATTTCTTTATACATCAATTTCAACCAATTTCCAATCCAATCACCAAAATCTATACTATACCACCTCCTGCTGACCTTGGAGTCCAGTTTGGAGTAAGGGTCTGGTTGTCCGCCCCAGACGCTGATCTCCATGATGCTGTCCACGTCCTCCTTAATGAGCTGGTAGTTGTCCAGCAGCTGCACAGCTTCGCCGGCGCCCTCCGCTCCGTGCCTCTGAAGCGGGCTCAGCAGTGCCTGCCGCAGGTAGTACAAGTAGTCCAGGTTCACTGCCTGTCTGCTGCTCATCGTCCTGCAGGAGACAAACAAATCAGACGTTTAAATACGCGAGTGTGATACTGTGTTTGACAGGGTGTAAATAGTTCAAAGACAGTGATCAAGGCCTACTCACTTTAAACACATGTGTGAGGCCAGCTCCTGGACGATGCGGGAATGTTTGCTGGTGGAGGAGTTCTTGCCGAGCCAGCTGGGGAAGTTGGGGAACTGACTCATGTAGCCTTTCATGAGCTCCCCTGGTAACACACTGGCATAGATGGCCTACGAGCACAAACACAGACCAGCACAATGGTCAATCTCTGGTATCCCGACACATGTGTTTTTTGCAAGAATGATGTTTAATTTTTTTATTGGTTTATTTGATAGGGACCATGCATATTTATGAACATTGTTGTATAAAAACACCATGTAAATATGCCAGAATTAGTAAAAATAACATAGGTAGGTAACATAGGACTAACATAGAGACAGCCACTAGTCATACAGCACTCATTCACTATAAATTAAATAAAAAAAAAAAAAAAAAAAAAAAAAGGTACACATAATGATGACATATACATTGACAAAACAAACCAAAAAAAAAAAAAAAACATGATGACAAAGAAATTATTCATCCACCTCTATACTGCACTCAATTTAACAGTGAAAGTGTATGGGTGATGAAATGTGTGACAGTTAAAAGTGATAAGGGAGTGTGTGTTTACTGTTATTAATGTCATATAATTCACTGTTTTATAAACTATTAACAAAAGCCAATCTAAACAAGTGAATGCGCGCATGCGTGAGGGAGCGTTACCTGTGTGGGCAAGAGTGACCAGATCTGCCGAGAGCGGATCTGTCTGTCCACCAGGTCTCCGTCAGAGATGGAGTCTGCTGTCTTGCTGAGCAACATCAGGTGGGACTTCAGGTCACCACTGTCAGAAGAGACGTGAAAATACAGAAATATGAAATTAATAGTCTGACAGTGTAGGAAATGTTTGTTTTGTTTTCTTGTCGAGAATTGAGAAGACTGATACCACTCTCGTGTGTGTGCATTAATGGAGCTAGATCCAGGGTGCAAATTAGCTTAGCTTAGCACAGATACTGGACACAGGTGGAAACAGCTGGCCTCTCTCACCCTGCAGCCTTTGGTCGAACATGCGGGTAGTTCTCTTGGACAAAGAGCGGCGCTAGCGAGTAGTCGTGGAAGAAGAGGTCAGACTTGTCGATGAGGCTCATGTGGGCACTCTCCTCCCCTGAGGCAAACACCTTCCTACAGACATCAAACGGACCCAGTTTCATGTCCTTGCGAGCGCTGGCTGCGTCAGACTTACACTGGTCATACGTCATCACCTTGTTTTTGGCCGACCACATGCTCAGGTTGTGGATCACCTGGAGGAAAAAACAGTCAGCATGGTGAGAGGGGAGACCGAGGGTGGCGAGTGAAGGCAAAACCTCAGTATGAATTAATGATGCTTTTTTTGTCTTCTTTACCTGTCGGACATCCTGATTGGAGGCTAGGATCATTTCATTAAGAGCTGGGGGTGGGATCTTGATTCCCTCCTTGAAAGCGAGGGACATCATTGCTCCCTGAAGATGGAGAGAAGAAAACAGAAGTAAAGGAGCAGGAAAAGTAAATATTTACATTTAAGCGCTCACTTTAAAGAAGTATTTTACCGCTGGAAAGAGGGTCTTTTCAGAATCAGAATCAGAAATACTTTAATAATCCCAGGGGGAAATTATTTATTTTTCATAAAACTGTACCGTCTATGCAGTAAAATGGCGCACGCTACATGACCAGAGAAAACAGAGAAAATAGGCTGTGGTATTCCCTTTCGTTTAAAAGGGTAGAAAACTTACAACTGCCAGTAAGGTTAGACCAATAACCGCTCCCATTGGTAGGTGACGTAATCATCGATCGAAAAAAACTGGATACAATGTTTGCGGCGCTTCCTCCTATAAAATTAATCGGATGACCGGCGCTGTTTCCGCACTATGGGGACACAGACGTTGTAATTCCACTGGCCGCTATGTCAAATTTGCTTCAATTCAAAGCCCGGCATACTTCCTGGGGGCCTGGACCTAATGCCAACATGTCATAGAATCAATAGGGAGAAATAGGCAATACACTAACCAAATGAGTGAGTGAGTGAGTGAGTGAGTGAGGAGAGTAGGGACAATGGTAAGATGGAGGGAAGTTTAACATAGTTTATTTACACATACTACCAACATTATTATGATACAAAGTTGGTTGAAAATATGCATACTGTGTCCTTTCAATTTTTTTTTATTAAAGCTGGTAACAGGAAGCAATTACTGTCTATTGTGCAGCTTGTCATAATTAGGAATCATTGGCATATATTAAAGTCTTAATTATCTCCATGAGTGTCCCAAAAAAATCAATTAACATTGTATTTTTTAATATTAGCTTGTTTTCAGCCACTATCCAAATGCTTACAACTACAGCGTCTCTGTGTGTGATATATCCTAAAGTTTATGCCGTTTTATTTTAACCCAAATGCTTGTCATTGTCAGATGTGATTGTATATTTGTGCGCGTGTGTGTGTGTGTGTGTGTGTGTGTGTGTGTGTGTGTGTGTGTGTGTGTGTGTGTGTGTGTGTACCTTGATCTGTTCCACTCGCGGCCTTGGGAAGCGCAAGTCGAAGCAGTAGTTGGCCAGTGACCTGATCTTCTGGTGGTTACGATCGTTGCACATGCAGATGATGGGAATCTTTGAATTTCTGATCAGGCCGATCATCTCCTGCAGGAGGAGAAAGGTCAGAGGTTAGTATCAAGACAGCCATTATTTCTGTAAAAGCCCTTACAAAAACCCAAACAGATATATCAATCTCATCACGAATCAGACATGCAAACTTCTGAACCTGAGGTTTTTCTTTCCATATTTCTATTTAAAAGTTGGGAAGTATGATCAGATCAACCACCCCTCTAACTAGGGTTGGGTATCGTTTGGATTTTTACGATTCCGATGCCAAACCGGTACTTTTAAAAAGATTCCGATTCCTAAACCAATTCTTGAAAAACTGATCAAAGAAAGCCTCTTATGCTTTTTTTTTTAATTGAAAATTTAAATTTAACAATATATTAACTGTTTAAAGTACTTACAAATATGATAAGTAAACCTAAGTCACCTAACACACAACTACAATCATTTAACAATAAATAACAGTTACACTTTTAACAAGTAACAACTAAATAAATGTTGAGTTGATATGCTAACTAAACCAGCTTCCAACTTTAGCAGAAAAATGACCATATCTGCCTTCTCTGGCAAGATACGACATCTCTCCTGATTTATGGCATGTCCTGCTTTTACGTCTGTTTTGGTGAGCCCAGAGGGAAAATATGGCATTTTAAAAGTAGCCTACATTTACGGTAGCTAGCTAACGGTAGACTACAGAGAAAGTGTGATATTTTTACGTCCGTTTCGCAACAGAGGGAAAATATTTCAGTCGACACATTAAGTGGAACCGAAATTTGCGTTCTAATCCGGTCCGATTCCTATCGGTACCCAACCCTACCTCTAACCTCTTCAAAATGTGAGAATCTGTTGCTTTTTTACCTGGATTCCTCCACGGTCCTCGTTGCCAGCCATGCCATCAACCTCATCCATGATCAGGACGTGTTTACTGCTCACTTTCTGAGACGTGCCTACAAAACACACAGCACCTCATAGTATTCACTGGACAAATAGTATGCTATGTTAATTCTCTAAGAAAAAATGATTTAACCTCGCTAGTAAAAACTTAAAATTCTGTGAAATTCACAATTATGCTTTATCAACAGATTGGTAAACAATACAGTAGAAATCACAGCCTCCAAATGATTCTTGCAACGAGCTAAATAATCACTAATTTCAGAAATATTCTTAGTTTGTTCTGCATGCACTGTATATGAGCACATACCGTACTATTAAAGTGTGGGCATCTTAATCTTTTTTGACTACCTTAACAAACTTGGGGGAAATATTAGCACAATGCATCACAAGATGCCAACAGTCATGAGTTTTTTTCTTTGCAATGCTGTTGTGCAACCAAATCAAGCACGAAAGACTTCCTATTGCTGTCTCACAATTAAAACCTTCCAGTTTATTTTCTTCTGAAACAATCACATCAATAAAGGCTAATGTAGGTCCAAATGTGTTTACAGGCGGAAACATGGAGAGACAAAAATGAAAGGAGGGATCACCTTTGTAGAAGCTCTCAATGCTGGTGTTGTTAAGTGACTCTGAGACGACTTCCTTCAGACTGTTTTTGCTGCGAGTACAGCTGGCGTTCATCTCCACGTAGCTGAAGCCCAATTCCTGCAGGCCGACACACAAACACAGTGGAGAGGTTGGATTAAAAAAAAAAAAAGACAATGAGATTAAGTAATTTGTGCAGCATTACTTAAAAAATACTGACTGGAGTGATTACATATAGAAAATACAAAGAAAAGCACCCAACAACATGGCTGTGTGTGTTTTCAGACTGACCTCACAGACCAGGGCAGCTGTGGTGGTCTTACCCACGCCCGGAGGTCCGGAGAGCAGAGCAGCTTTGAATCCAGATCCATCATCTTTTCCTCCAAACTTACCAAACCTTGCAACTGTACAACCACAAACAGCACAAGCCACTCAAACACGGATACAGATACATTCAGAACTAAAATCCACTGAAACAATAGGAGTTCTGATGTCTAGTTTGTATCATTACTCTGAATTCTGCTCACACACCTCAAAACACAAAGACAGATAAACCGTCTGCTACCTGGTGGCTTGGAAGAGCCCCCGCTGTGGTGTCTGTACCAGTTCTGCAGCCAGCGGAGCAGCTTATTGGCACAGCTCTGATCCCCCTGTTGACCAATCACAGTCTTCAGAGAGCGTGGGCGGTACTTGTCCACCCACAGTAGACTGGCGTCCTCATGTGTCGGTGATGGTCCTGGGGCTGAAGATGAAGAAGTGGAGGGGGAAAGGCCCAGCTCCCTCCGGGCTGTGTGGCCTGAGCCTCTCCCAGGTGGAGTGCAGCCATCTCTGGTCCTGGCACCGTGGCCTTGGGCCAAGCCGGTCTTAGACGGGCTCGGGGTGTGAGGGGACCTGGAATTCCCCTTCGAGGGAGAGATCTTCTGGGCTTTGGGGGTGCTTTTTAATGTTTTGCTGGGGGGAGTCCTGGTCTTTGAGGCTTTGCTCTATAAGAAAAAAAATAAATAAATAAATAAATAAAAGGAATCATTCCAGAATAGTTGAAGCACATCAACATTAAATTCAGTCTTATGTGCATGATATAATTGCAATTAAAGACCAACTGAAAAAAATGTGCATGTATCTTCTGCAACAGATGATCTGTAAATCAGCCAAAGGAGCATTTCTGATGCATCTCAAGACAAATATATAAATAAAAATATTTTTTTTAAAATTTTAAAATGACTGCAAAAATAATGGGTACTGTTTGTGATTTCAGTTGGTCTGATATATTCTGGGTTCAAATTATTTTACTGCTAATGAAAATAGAAAATAAAATCACTTTGTAAACAACTGATTCAAGTTGTGAGAGCTGACCTCAGCCTCTGCAGCGATCTCGTACTTGGACTTCTTTCCTGGTTTGGTTCTGATCAGCTCCAACAGACCATCCTCATCCAGGATCTTGGTACCGAGACTCTCCGCCTGAGGATAAAGCCAATTGTACAACCACACCATATTATTTGATGGACATATACAACGAAATCGGTACAAAAAAAAAGAGACAGGAAGTAAAAGACTGAAAGCCTCAAATGCTTGAATACTTCTTTTTATTATTATTTGGTGCCTACATATACCGTTCATATATTGTGCGCAATTTTTTTTTCATTTATTTAATGACAGTTGTTAAGCATCTCGCCCTACAGTTGTAAGGTTACCAAGATGATCGGTATGTCAAATCATTTGTCGATGCGATCTATAACTCAGCCAACACATCAAGGTAAATTAGTCACTATATGATTATAAAGTCATCTAAAAACCATGCAAGTGAGCATCAGTGCTCTCTGTAATCAGACATATTTTGTTTAGGAAACGCTTCTTTGGATCTGAATTTGTTAGTCAGAATCAGGTTGGTCACCTTCTCGAGCTTCGAGACTCCGCTGTCTCTGCCCTGCACCAGGTAGGTGGTCTTCTTGCTGATGTTGCCCGTCACCTTGCCTCCGTAGCGCTCAATGAGGGATTTGGCATCATCCCTCTCCATGGACTCCATGACCCCCGTCAGCACAAACACACAGCCCTCCAAACAGTTCTCTGCACCCTGGACACACACACACACACACACACACACACACACACACACACACACACACACACACACACACACACACACACACACACACACACACACACACACACACACACACACACACACACACACACACACACACACACACACACACACACACACACACACACACACACACAAGTTCAAGGGAAGATGTTGGTCAGTCTGGAGGCTGACATGTGTGTGATGCGTCTGTGAGCGAGTACCTGTGGGATTTCCTTGGAGCCGAGAGCTCGTGGTCCATCGCGGTTCAGGAAGTTCCTGTAAGCTGCAGAGTTGACCTTCTTCTTCTCTGAATCATCAGGACTCGTACTCGTGCTCTGATCAGATCGAGACAGTGAGGACATTTGTCTTTAAATTGTTTTAACTTGTGTACTCCATGTTTTTCACTGATTTTTTGCTTTGTATACATATGATGCATGATATGATGGATTGATTGATTGATTATGTGCATCATGATACTGATGCAATGTATTTGAACTGAAAGATAAGGCATCTGCCTTGCTCACCTCTGGTTTCTTGGGAGAAGTTTTTACTGTGGTGGGCGTGGTTCCTTTCTTGGGAGTAAACCTCTTGTCTGAGTTTGACAAAGGGAGGGGCTCGCTTTTGGGAGAGAGTTTTATTTTTGTGGGCGAAATTGGTGCTTTACTCTTTGGCCTTTCTTCTCTCTCTTCTTCCTTTTTCTTCATCATGGCCAGTTTGGAGCTGGCTTTGACGGGGACGGGGTTCTTCTTAGGAGACGGACTAATCACGTCTTCTGACATGCTGCCCCTTCGGTTGGTCTTTGACGGGCTGCTCGTGCTGCCAGCAGCAGAGTCGGTACTGCTCTTTTTGGGACACGCGGTCGCGGCTGATTTTTCACTGGAGCCTTTACGAGCCTAGATGAACACACACAACACACAACACACACACACACACACACACACACACACAATTATATTAAACAATCACTAACATCAAAATTGATGTGCCTTTGTGTTGTGGTGGTTGTGTTTTTTTTTACATCACCTTCTTTGCTTGAGGCTCCTCGTCCAGCATGGCCAGAGTTCTGGCAAACTCCTCGTCCTCATGGACCTGCTTTTCCAGCTGAGTGAAGTAGGAGCGAGAAAGCAATATGAGGATGCAGTACAAGAATGAAAAAACAAACAACTTTAACTGGGTATTATCATTTCTGCATTACTCTTGGGACTTTTTACATTCAAGCAACATTATATCATTATTTAGAATTTCAGTAATTCTCCAAACAATTCATCGTAACTTGTAAACTTTCAAAAACATTACCAGGCTTGGGAGGCAAACCTTTAAAGTCCTTAACCTTTGCAGAATATTTTTTAAGTTTAATGGTTTGTTTTTTTTTAAAAACCCGACATATTCAAACTGCTTCCTTTTATCAAACCAACAGTCCACAACCCAAAGATATTCCGTTTACAATCATATATGATGAATCATTCATTCTCTGTCAAACGGCTAATGGACGACCTCTGGTTGGAGTTACTCATGCAACGAACATGCAGATGTTTCTGTATGTCGATCAGCCTACCTCCATGTCCTCATCCATCTGCAGCTGTTTGGCGATTTGTTCATCACTCATAGGATCATCTGTGTCCTGAGTCAACTGAGGAGAAGATGAGTTTTTATAAAGTCAGTTTATTGTAAAAGGATCCTTATTTGATAGAGTAACGGAAGGCTGAAAACAAAGTTCGGTGAAGGGTTCACTGGGCGATATTCAGAAAGCCATGAATCTTGACGGCTTGGATGATAAAGCAGGATCATGAAAAGAGTGAGAGGGTTTGAAGAGAAGAAGTGAAAACAGTAGAGATGCACCGATAGACCGGCCGGTGACCGGAATTGGCCGGTTTTCACGTGCTCGGCCATGACCAGCGACCGGCAGGTCAGTCTGACATATGCCGATTTCATGCCGGTCAACGCTACAATTAACTGTCAACATAAGTTATACCAGTTACAGTTCTCAAGGACGCACGCACACACGGACGCGACAGCGTGTCTGCACTATTCTCGCACGTGTAGGGAACCTGGTGAATTAACCTGCAACATGTCAGCTGTTTGGAAATTCTTCAGCGTGTGTGCAGAAGATCAAAAGTTTGCAATATGCAACACCTGCAAGGAAAAAGTAGGGCATGGAGGGACGACACCAAAAACCACATTTTTTTAGTTGGATATTTGATGTGAAAGGAAGGAAATGGTTCTAACATTGCACTTTAGATGTGTGTAAATTTCCCACACCAGGAGTAATTGATATAGTTGTATTTTATAGTGATCAATTATCTGTTCAAAAAATGTTCTATTTTCTGTGCAAAATGTTCTATTAAAGAAAAAATAATAAATATTTGTGTGTGCTGTAAAGTGGTTAAAAAAAATTAAATCGTATCGGCTGGCCTAACTCAATGAAAATCGGAATCGGCCTAGAAAGTTGTAATCGGTGCATCTCTAGAAAACAGGAAATTAATGAATTAATACTCACAGCCTTTCGCTTGGTGCTGGCTACGAGCTTCTTGTCTGAACGCTGAACAGTTGCACTGCCGAAGTAGTCGAGTACTGAAGTGGGGGTTCGTTTGAGCGGAGGCGGCGGGGCTGATTTAGGGGTGACGGGCACAGGAGGAGACTTCACCGCAGGTTTCACCTGTGTGGAGGAGGGCTTGACAGGAGACTTCAGCCCCTCTTTCACTCCTGGACGAGCACTTCCTGCATCTGACTTTGTCTGTTTGGCCATGCCATTCTGCTTAGGTTCAGACACCTTCTTTAAGGACTGAAAGTTGTCGCTGTCTGAGTCTGCAACAAAAAAGAGAAATATCAAAATACATTTTTCCATAAATTAACAAAACATCATTCTCACCTTCAAGCTGGATCCATCTGCTTACTAATGTGTTTGTGTCTGCCCATTTCTAAACAAAGAGATTTATTTTGCCCGTTGCAATTCCTAACTTTTTGCTGAAATGTATTTAAAATGTAGGTGGTCAACATTATTGTTTTGTGCTTATTATTGTGATGATTAACTTACAGATTCAACTTGACAAAGAATTAATTAGAGAGTCATTGTGAGGACAGGTGTATTTGAAAACATACATTTTCTTTTTTTTTCTTTTTTTGTCTTCGAGGCAAACATGACAATTAATCACACCGTGGATACCAGGTCTGTACAGCCCCAGCAAGTATGTCCGCAATATGATGATAATAAACCATAGACCCATTACCTGTTTCAGAGACATACTGCACAGGATCTTTTTTGGGAGGTGGCTCAGTTTGGCTCGTCTTCCGTTTCTCTTTTGGGGATTTTTTTGACTTCCTTACTGGCTCCTCATCCTCAGAGTCTGATAGACATAAAAACAAGATATGCCATGAAGAAAAGACGCAGTGATGATGAAGAGCAACGTGTCAAGCATTCGATCACAGCTGATCAAAAAGTTCCTTGTTGATGCCTCTCACTGAGCAAAGCATCATTTTTCTGAAAAATTAATTCTGGAAATCTTGTTTGACAACATTTACTATTTCAAAATGTCTTTCCAGAATCCTTTAAAGACTCTTCTAACCTTCTGGATAAAAACATATTTGGCCCATTGCTTAACAGAAGTTATTTGTGTTGATTTCAATTGTTTATTATTTCCATACAAAGAGAAATGTAATTTGCTTTTATTTGGATTAGAAAATAAGAGTCACAATTTAGGGAAATAATTGAAGATATGGCTATATGACATTTTTCTCTTTTAGCAGACTGAGTAGTTTTAAATCCAGACAGACTGAAGAGAATTCTGGAAACCTTTGAATCCTCGCCTGCATCTCAGATTTGTTTGGTGTCTCAAAAACTGAAAGAATGACGAAAAGAAACACCTTCAAAACAACAGTGACCATTTAAAAAAAATTTTAAAAAAATGAAATAAAAAAAAAACCTGTATATTTTAAAGATGGCTTGAAAACCTGTTTTCTGACCATGATGCAGGGGAATTATGTAGTAGTACAAAAATCATACACACCTGATTCTATGACTGCATGCTTCTTTCGTTTTTTCTCACTATCTTTGCGTGTCTCCTTTGGTTTGGAGCTTTTCACCTAAAGTATATAAGCCACAATAAAACGTGATGAATAACATGACAAAACAGATGTATCACTACAAGGAGGAGGGCAGGAGGTAACATAATTCCCTTGCCTTGGCGGTCTCTTTCTTTTTCACTTCCTCGTTCGATGAAGAGGAATTCTTCTTCTTCTTCTTCTTCTTCTCCTCTGTTTTGATGTTTCCATTTGGAGCTGGTTTCTGCACTGAAGGCTTGGCTGAAGTCGGTGCAAAGAACCGCCTGATGTCCTGTGTGCACACAAACACGTATATGTTAACCTGTTAACAAAACGGTTGACTGGGCACACAGATTACAGCTACACTGTTAACGTCATCTAACTAGGCCTATATATAACGTTGACGTTACTGGATGCAAATTGATGTTTGAAGAGTTCACTTTTTGACATTGATTTCAGAAAAAAGTGCTGCATCATTTAAACTATGTTAAGAAAACAGCAGGCACATGTCAACTGTTGCACGACAACATAGCACAAGATCATGTGTTCCTCGCTGAACTTTCACCCGCTAATTTTAACGTTATTTAACAGGTTGACTATGTTGTATCTTTATCGTTAGCTGTAACGTTAACGTTAGCTAACGTTAACACTGCGCACTTCAATTGTGTTTAAGCTGCAGCGAGCAGGTTCAACAAGACAGCAGGAGTATTTTTGTAACCACTTTGTTTGTATAGACAGCTTGCAGAGGGAGCGAATAAATAGTTTAAATGTGAAACGTACCATTATCAACAGGCTTTCTCCCAGATTAGGGTTAGGGTAGTTTTCAGAATATCCTTCAAGTGATTGGCGCGAATTCTGTTGTCGCTTGGAGATGACGCACACCCGTCATGTGCGTCACTGAGTGTGCGTTTTGTTTGTTTTTTAATACAAAACTTTACACAGCAAAGAAATCATCCAAAATATGAAAAGAGAAGAAAAGGAACAGCAGCAAGGGGAAATAAATATGAATATATTTTATATAAAATGAGTATATACTAGAGATAATTAAAATATGTTTAGCATTTTTGTTTTAATGTTTTGTTTATTTCAAAGTATTAACTTCTAACTTTTAAGGGCACCAAGTTCTGTATAGCTTTCCAAAATGTATGTGTATGTAAATGTTCAATAGTTTCTTTTATAGAAGAACAACAAAAAAACGTGTTGAGACACTGACAGCGGAGGTGTAAAAATAACAAATACAATTTATGTGTATAAAATATTTATCTTGACAGTCTCAAGTGTATGTTAAATGATGAATTATACCATATGAAGAACTGTCTGTTTATCCAGTTGGTGACACTATAATATGTAGGCTACATACAATATATAAGCTTGAGAAAATGTCTTACACACTTTTGCTTGCAAACAGGAAGGTCTCTATGGTGTTTGGATGATAAAGGATACATTTTATGTACTTTCATGTAAAAGTGACATAAATTGCCCCGTGAAGTACATAGAACCACAACCTACGGGTGTGTGCTTTGAGATGTTGTCAAGATGCAAAAAAGCTATATCTATAAAAACAACAGACTTCTGACAGACTCACAGACCAGTTTGTTTCAATGCTTCAGCCTTTTAATTTTACTTAATTTATTACTTAACTTTATTTGCTCAGCGTAATAATAAGATACTCATTAACAATCATTCAATCCTCTTATTCAGCTTCAGTTTCACTTGTCACATATAGCAAGTGTTTGTTTGAAGGTAGTGCATGCCTCTGTGTCCGTTCAGCAAGCACTGGAAGGTGTTGCACAGATTGATGGGAGGAGATTGTAACACAATGAGTCTTCCCAGCACTGTCCATCTGTAAACATCAGACATCAGTCGGCGATACACAAACCAAAACCTGAAACTGTCTAATGAGGCCGCACTCGCATAAAGGGCAGAAACAGATACTGTAAGACACAGGCTTGTTCTGTATAACAACATCACATGCAGTTATAGGCAGAACTTGTTGGCTGTCATCACAACAGTGTGGTAATTGGTGCATACGTTCATAGTCATAAATAATTTACTAATAATATAAACTCAATACTGTAAACGGTAAAAGTACAATGTTGACTATAGTGGACTTGATTGTACAGTTTAATGCACCAATATTTTATCACTGGGACTATCAAACACATAAAGGCCTCCAGGTTTCACTCTACAGAGATGAAAGCTATATAAACTAAACAAAAGTGATAAAATATGAAATAAAGAAATGTATCGCTGTCATGTGATTCGATTCATTCTAACAAAGTATGATTCAGAAAGTTACCAAACAGAGCTATTTGTATTATTTATTTCTTTAAATTATCCACTAAAATACAATTTATGACTTTATACACAAACTAATGGATACATTTGTCAACCAGCCTACCTTTTGTAATTAATCCTCACACTCTAAAGCTATATGTAGCATAATTTACCTCTAGAAAGCTGTAAACAGCACTGTTTTTTGGGATCCTCTGGTGTTCCTGGACACCAGTACGTGAACTTGAAATGTGTACCATCACCCCAGAGCCAAATATTTTCCTACATGAATAGAATAAAATAGTAAATTACAGGTAGAATCAGGTAAGCACATATGAATCAATACCGTATGAAACAACTTCACATTTTAGCTTCTAATCTTAAAGCTAACCACTGGCTAACTTATATAAGCACATGGCAGACAATCAACCTATCAACAAAAACAACACAACCACTTTATTTATTTCAGGATGTATTTCATAGGTATATATTTATGTATTCATTTATGTTTTTATTCCCTTAATATCGAATAAAATGACATTGTTAAACTTTTTTTTCGTCGACCTTGTAAAGTGCCTTTGAGTACCTTTTAAAGCGTTATATAAAATAAATGGATTATTATTATTATTATTATTATTATTATTATTCCATGATTATTGAGCAGGTATAATCAGGTATAATGTTTACCATTAGCTGCATTAGTAAACCATATTTATTAACCAGAAAAGCCAGGAGCTACTCATAAATACTTATAAATAATACAATTTTGTATAAAAATAAAATTGGTTCCAAATAAATTTGAAGAAAGAAATAATGTATAATAAAATACTATTATTTTATAAGCACTTGTGGTGATAAATTACCTGTTGGCAATCTGTGCCTCCTATCCATGCTTTATGGATCTTAGTGTTATGTTGTATGATCCTGTGAATCTCCAAAACCTCCTCAACACTGTGTATCGATGCAAGGTTTCCCCCCTCGGATTGACAGTGTTTCTACAGTGGGGTTAAAGGACAGACGGAGTGCTGTTAGGAAATACATACAGACTTTCAGAGGAAGATGCCAATTAATCAAGTACACAAACCATCCTGATTACCTGAGCCTTAGCCCAACTCAATGGTGTTGTAACAAAGTGGAAACAGCTACAATTGTGCTGAGTCCAATTAGTGGGACAAGATATGTTGGCAGACAGGTTTTCTGAGGACAAACAGAAAAGGGTGGGCATCATTCCAGGATTTTTTTAAGTGGGGTGGCACAGGAGGGGACCAATAATCAGTAAGGGGGACATTTGATCAGAATACAGCATAGAAAATCTGCTTAGAAATATAGGAAATATTGGACAGGATGGAACAACACAATGTAATTCTTCTAAATAAAACATCACATAAAATATGCAGCTTCATTACTATTTTCACTTGTTTTCATTTTAAACAAATTGTGGTGGGACAGGGTGGGACAATCATATTTCAGGGTGAGTTTTTTTTTAGACTAGACGGAAAACTGTGCAACAGACAGAAAGGTTGTAATGCTGCATTTTATACCTGTTTAGGCTGATTAAGAACCTACGTAACAATCTTCAGGGGACAACACAGTATCTACAAACAAAACAGTGTTCTTTCACCTTTCCTGGCAATTTGAATAAGTTTTAAATAAGACATTTTTGTTTATTTACAGTCCAAATAGACTAAATGTACATCTATCTTTTTACCATAAATATTTACAGTACCTTAATAAATCTCAAATTCAGTACATTTATGTACAGAAAGTGTCAAGACTGATACTCACCATCAACATTAGCTCTAGTCAGAGCCACAGTGGCACAAACAAGTAGAGACACAGTCAGCATCCTCGTGGTGGAGATGATGCATATGTTAAGCATGGTTGATTTCCTTCAACAAGAAAGTTATGTAGCTGTAAATATATGTATATTATGTAGCTCCAGTTCTGAGATCACTTAATTGGCTTCCAGTAAACAAGAGAATCAAGTTTAAGATTCTGTTGCTTGTTTATAAAGCACTTAATGGGCTAGGACCAAATTACATCAAAGACATGAACCAGACCCCTCAGGTCTTTAGACGCCGGGCTGCTTGCAGTTCCCTTTATAAGAACAAAGCCTGGAGAAGCAGTTTTTTGTTTTTATGCTCCTCGTGCCTGGAATAAACTCCCAGAATGCCTGCAGATTGGCCAGCACCTTATGTGCCAGGGCCCCAAATTTGGGCCATCGGTATCATCTGAGGGGACAAAGTTTCATAGTGATTTTTGGCAAGGTATACACCCCTAGTACTAGAAAAATCATGATAGCAGTGCAGGGGTGGTAGCGAAATCACTTTTTTTCAGCTCATGAAGTTACTAAACCCCTAAGATAAATTCCGTTTTTGAAATCTGGTGTATATCAGGTTTAGGCTCATGGTAGGGATATTGTCAATATTCTATAATATGGTGCTTGGTATCATTGGAAATGGGACCTTTTAGGCTTTCATTTAGCCCAGTACTGAATCTGTCTGACAAACACAGAGGTCACATGACTTCTTTAAACCAGAAATAACACACATTTTCTCACAATTTCCGCCTAAACTGTATGCTTTCTTTTATCCCTGCGGCATGAAGGAACATCAGGGACACACAACTCAACAACTTCAATACTCAAGGCACTCTGATACTTCAATACTCAAGGCACTCTGATGATTTAGAAAATGCAATACAATATACCCTTAAACTCCGACTACAGCCTAAACCGTACATGGTAGGGGGTTGCCATTTTCACGACTGGTCCCAAACTCCGCAAGGACCTCAGTCGCAACAATTCACCCACTTCCACCACTTGGTGTCGCTATAGCAGAAAATAACGCGTTTCGCCCTTTAACTCCTACACCGTACAACAGACATTCAAAAACCATACATCCACGTTCTCTGGATCCAACTGAATCACGTGATATAGGCCACCCCCATTTGCGCCTAGACTTTTATGCGTGAAAAATCGCGATTTATCAAAAGCCTTTTTTAACTCCTCCTAAACCGTGCGACCGATTGGCACAAAATTTTGCAGGTAGCATTTCCAGATGGGCCGGACAAAAAGTTAATAAAAAGAATTTCGATAGGATAAAAATTGCGCATATTACGCACAAACAAATTTGTGTAGCTAACAATGAAAACAGCAACTTTGCCATATCTCGGCCAAAATAAATGCCATCAACGCCAAACTTAAGATTCTTGTTTGCCATGACCCTCTGAAGGTCCCCCACGCGTTTTACGAAAATTGGTCACTAGGGGGCGCTACAAGTACAAAAAGTTTATATCTCATGAACTGCTCATCCGATATTTACAAAATATGTTGGGTGCCATCTAAGGCCACTCCTGAGGCCAACCCTAGAGTTGGGTCAAAGTGGGCGTGGCCTATGGGACCCACGTCTAAATTTACCACTTACACTAAGGTGAACAACTTTTAATTCACAGGGTAGATAGACAATGGGTCATGGACCACACCTACCAACAATTACACATGTGGACCACTAGATGGCGTTATGTTTTGTTTGCCTTTAACTCCCACATTACACATCACACATTAGAAAACCATACATCCACGTGGTCCTTGAATCAAGCTGAATCACGATATAGGCCACGCCCATTTACACTTAAATTGTTTTCCGCAATATCGCGCAATGCACAAAACCAACTTTTTCGTAGTACTAGACCGTGCGACGGATCAGATCAGATCTTTGTTCAACAACCAAATTTGTCGAAGATCGGCCTTTAGGGGGCGCTATAAGCAACGTTTAGTTGTTTTGGCCAATAACTCAATGCATTTTAATGGGAAATTTGCAATTGCAATATCTCTGCCACAGTAAATGCAATCAACATGAAACTTGTGCTGCTCATTCGGCATGCCGCTCTGAGGCTCTGTACGAAATTTGGCGAAGATCGGCCATTAGGGGGCGCTATAATCAACGTAGAAGAGTTTTGGCCCTTTTACTCAATGTTAATGGCATATTTGCAATGGGAATGTACCACAGACCTTGCAGCTCACACTTCTCAATATTTACTGATGTTTGCCTCCTACCGTTACGTTTTGGTTTTTACTTTTGCGTGCTCCTTTGGTTTATTACAATAAACAAACTTCTTAAGCCAACTGACAAAGTTTCTACAACCTTCACATTGGACAATTTCAACTCTTTTCTCTCACTTTTTCATTCCGAAATCAACACCATGCACAGGCGCCGATACCGTGCAATTAAACATTGCAGTTGGTGCTAAGGCGTCTGTCATAGTGTGATAGGTTATGTCGGTGGCATTGATTCTTAATTTCCCACGAAGCACCCACGGAGGAAAACATAAATCGGCGCCTATGACGCCATTTGCAATAACTTGACCACCTCCCCTGCTCCTTCAACCACCACACTTGCCTCCCCCCCTCCACCCTCTCAGTCACTCTCATTTATCTCTGCTGTCCCCGTAGTCAGGGGGGTTAAGAAGTTTGTTTATTGTAGAAAATTGTTAAAGGTAGTCTGTATATGCGTGGAGGTGAACTGTTAACCGCTACGTTTGCAACGACGACGTACTGCAGACGTCGCCGGCTTCGGGTTCCGCTTTCGTGCGCTCCCTGGGGCATCGGGGGCGACTGGCATGGGTGGCTTGGGCCCCGTCATAACTGCTTGCAGTTCTAGTTGTTTTTGTTTTTCTGTTCTTTTTTCTTATTAATGCAGACTGAGTCCTGAGTTAAATAGATGGACTTTACCATCATATTTTGGTTTAATCACGGAAATGCTCCAGAATATGGTGTCTGGGGCTGCTGGGTTGTCTTGAAGGGTGTGGCTGTTTTGTGTTTTTTTTGTGGGTTTTTTCTGTATGTCTATGTGCTATGTGTGTATCTGTACTGCTCTAACTTATGAATTACGGAACCTTTACAACCCTGTATTGCATCATTGTATTCAATCACTTTTCATATTTATGTTTAATAAGTGACTGGTTATTTTTGCAATTTCAATGGATGATGCTAAAGGATTAAAAATCATTCACTTAAACATTAGGAGTCTTTTGCCAAAAATTGACTTAGCATGGGTTGTTCTCCATAAACCTAATATTATTACACTGTCTGAATCATGGCTTAACAGTAACATCTCAGATAACGAAATAAACCTCACAAATTATGTCTTATATACGTAGATCTGACCGGTGCTCCAGGGGTGGAGGTGTGGCGATTTACGTTTCCTCTGATCTCGTTTCTGAGTTAATTATACCCACAATTGAGCCTCTACATTTTGAATGTGTCTTTGTTAAGGTAATCTTTCTCACAAATAAATGTTTATCTATCGGTAGTATCTATAGGCCACCCTCTTCACCTGGAGAGTCCTTTAATTGCCTGACCGCTACTATTAATTCTATTTCATGTAGAAATGAATTTATATTACTGGGTGATTTTAATATAAATTGGTTAGATAAGTCTTCTAACAAAGAAAAACATATACTTAATAGTTTAAGTCTTACTCAGTTAATTAATGAGCCTACTCAAATCACCCCTAGAACCCAATCTTTGCTTGACTGGATACTCATTACACACCCGAACAGAATCATAAGGTCTGGTGTTATGTCTGACTGCTTTAGTGATCACTCAGTTGTCCTCACACAAGCCGTAACATTAAATGCTGACCAAACACTAAGAGAATGTGCCACCCAAAAAAGAGATGAAAAGATTCTAGCAGTAACAAGCAGAGAAGTTAGTTGCTGCAGAGGCCCACTATCATCGTTCATGCTATAAGGAGCACAAGAATCAAGAAAAAGGAGCCCAAGAACCAAGATAACAATGCAGGAACAGATGGTGATGAAGAGTATAAAAGGGATTGAAAGGGAAGCCTATAAAGACCTTTTTGTGTATATCAGAACTGATATCATACCCAACAAAACAGTTGTACAGGTCACTTCTTTGCTCACAAAGCTCACATCATTCATGCTATGGATGGAGTTACAAGCCTGCGGGATTCAACAAAGAAGAACATTCAAAGGACGCTTGAAAATGAGCTGGGAAATTCTGTAGATATATTTCCAGATGACAAAGCCAAATTGCTGATGGTTCCTCAAACTGTGTCTAGAAGGGATGTTGTCTTGGAAAATCAAAATCTGCTGAGGGAACTCAACATTTGGAGGGCCAAGTCAACCAATGTCAACAAGATCATAGATCAGACATCGTCACATATCAGATCAATCATTAAACAGGAGATGACTGAGACCCCCTGGCCATTCCATCCATCTGATGTGAAAGATGGTGGTTATATCACCTTACCAGATCAACTAGAACAGCTTTTCGTTGGACTGCTCACTGGATGGTGAGGCAGTGGAGGAGCTTCCTGACCAAAGTCAATAACAAATCTAGTCTCATTAGCTTCATAGTGAAAGAATGGAGGAAGCCAGAATACAGAGAAAAGCTACAGGAGAAGATTCTATATGCAACTGTGATTGACAAATGTTACAGAATCACATATCAAGACAGTGAGGAGGTGTCAACTCTTCAATGTCAACAAGAAGAAGCAGATGGACGACTACTTCTCCATGCCGCCCATGCCGCAAGAAAGGGATACCAATCTATAGTGTTCTGTTCAGAAGACACAGATGTCTTTATCATGTCTTTAGCATTCTGTGACAAGATTGAGGCCCCACTGTTCCTGAAGTGTGGCACAAGAACCCGTACAAGGCTGGTAGCTATCAGGAAGGTTGCAGCCACTGTTGGCATGACACTTGTAGGGTTCTCATTGGGTTGCACGCCTACACAGGATGTGACACTCTAAGTGCTTTTGCAGGCAAAGGGAAGACAAGGGCACTTACACTCCTGATGAACAACAAAGAAACACAAGACACGTTCTTGAAGTTGGGCCAGGAATGGGACCTCTCACCAGAACTGAGCAAAAAACTGGAGGCATTTACATGTGTCCTCTATGCCCCAAAAGCATCAACCACCATGATCAACAAGCTCAGGTACCACCTTTTCTGTGCAAAGAAAGGTGAAATCGAGAGTCATCAACTCCCACCGTGCAAGAATAGCTTGAGGCAACACACACTGCGAGCTAACTATCTGGCTGGTATATGGAGAAGATGTTTAGAAAAGGACCCACAAGTACCAAGACCTGTTGGCAGAGGATGGAAGATGGAGACAGAGGAGGAAGGTGAACAGTTGGTGCTGCACTGGATGGAAGGCCAGCCAGCACCTGAAGCTGTCCTGGATCTAATCGCCTGCAACTGCACAAAAAAGTGTTCACTCCCACGATGTATGTGTCTTGCAAATGGCCTCAGGTGCACAGATGTGTAAACTGACAGAGTGTGAAAACCAGGCGACCTGTGTAGACAGTTCAGATGAAGATGAGGACGACAAGGAAAATGATGATGATTAGATAATAAAATAACGGATATCAACATACAAACCAGTCTTTGATTAAATATATTCACTTTACAACCTGTTTCTTTATTGACTTTTACAACTAATAGAGCTCCATCCTATTTGTCCATTCTATTGGCTCTATTCTATTTTGAAGACTGGCAGCACAAGTCTAATTTAAGGCTCTCACAAATAAATAGTATGGGTATATTGTACATTTTCTGAATCATCAGAGTGCCTTGAGTATTGAATTTGTTGAGTTTTGTGTCCCTGATGTTCCTTCATGCCCCAGGGATAAAAGAAAGCATACAGTTTAGGTGGAAATTGTGAGAAAATGTGTGTTATTTCTGGTTTAAAGAAGTCATGTGACCTCTGTGTTTGTCAGACAGATTCAGTGCTGGGATTAAAAATAAAAGCATAAAAGGTCCCCTTTCCAACGATACCAAGCACCATATTATAGAATATTGACAATATCCCTACCATGAGCCTAAACCAGATATACACCAGATTTCAAAAAACGGAATTTATCTTAGGGGTTTAGTAACTTCATGAGCTGAAAAAAAGTGATTTCGCTACCACCCCTGCACTGCTATCATGATTTTTCTAGTACTAGGGGTGTATACCTTGCCAAAAAACAATGATAGCATTTGTCCCCCCGATGATACCCATCAACCCCCCCTGGCTCATGGACTATTACAGGCTTTTCAAACCTGTACAACCATATAAATAATTTTGTCTTTTATCATCTTTTATTATCTTTTATGTGTAATCTTATAATTCCACTGTTGTTTTTACTGCTAATGTTACGCACTTTGAATTACTTAAATTGCCTTGACTAGTCTACTTGAAGCATATCATTTACATTTTAATCTTTTGGGTGCTATGATATTATTACATTAGAATTGTGAACCTCATGGTGAGGCTACAGGAAAAAATTGAGGGGATCACCAAAGTCACTATGGCGAAAAATTGTATTCTGTCAAATATCCACTTTTTATCTTAAATAAATGGTACTTCAAATATAGATGCCCATCACATTCATCACTTGCTAAAAAATGAAGAAAGCCTGTTGAATTTCCCAATTTAATCTTTTATGGTTAATACACAGAGATGTTCACAAGTCATTTTTTGGAAGTTCAAGTCAAGTCTCAAGTCTCTGGCCATCTGATCGGTCCCTAACACTGTATTGTTAAATCTTATGAATTCAAAGCATGTCTTGTGGCTACCATCCATACAGTACAGTATTAAAATCAGTTGTGGGATAACTTTATGGGGTCTATTTAACACATCCGTCTAGCCCTTGGACCTGGTGAAATATTAACCTAAGTCTGTCACATCATATGGATACAACTATAAAGATACAATGTGCCTGTTCCCAGCATTAGCATAACACTTTGCGATGGTTACCTTGTTACCTGTCGTGATATGCTAAATGTAACGTCTCTTTCACTCAAAAAAATGTCTAATGTCGAAGTGGAAATCAAGAGAATAGTGGCAGCGCCATACCAGTTACAGAACAACATGCATCTCAGTGTCAGTCCAAATTACGCACAATAAGCAGTTTGAACTCACTGATTTAATACCATTTGTTTTCTAAGTGTTAGTACGCTCAGTGAAACTGAGTCCAGCGTGAGTGAGATCCGACTCAGAGGAGGAGAGGTTAGTGAGGCCAGCGTCTCCACGACAGGTGACAGTGCGCACGGATCCGCTGCGCCAGGCATGAATGAAATAATGAAATAGTAAATAGGACTACAGTAACAGAAATATGTGCAGAATTAAGACAGTCAAAACGGCCCAGTGTTTGGTGGACCAGGTACACCTTGTTCACTTAATAGCCTACAAATCATCCACCGGATCAATTACGCATCACATGAGTTTGTTCTTGGGGAGATGGATCCGTGCGTCCGGCCTCCTGTGCGCCATGGATGTCTGAGCCTCACTGAGCAACTACTAACTATAAAGATACAATGTGCCTGTTTCCAGCATTAGCACAACACTTTGCGATGGTTAACTTGTTACCTGTGACGATATATGCTAAATGTAACGTCTCTTTCACATTAGCGCGTGAGTGACTGACCTATTTGGGTGCGTTTTGAGATGCCTGATGAAGTTCGACGTTGTTGATCCGACATCATTTATCTTGGTGCCACACACCTTGCATGTAGCTGTTCGCTTACTGCCACTGTTTATGAAGTTATTGAAAGCAAAACTAATGAGAAAAGGCACAACTCCGGGAGACTTGGTGTCGCCATCGTCAATGTATTTTTTTTTTTTATGTGAGTGCGCGCACATAAGGCATAACGCATGCGTTACGTTGCACTTTATGGCAAAGGGCAGGGGACATGAGGCTCGTCATACGTTTCCCCAAGGTATATGCGCCAATAAAAGTAAATAGAAATACATGAAGAAATTTTGATTTAAAAAGCAAGAATTGCATGAAAACATGTTGTTGATGAGTCTCGAAGCTCGAGTCTGAAGTCTTTTGGGTCGAGTCCGAGTCAAGTCTGAAGTCAGCTGTTTGTGCGACTTAAGTGCGACTCGAGTCCGAGTCTCAGACTCGAGTCCCCATCTCTGTTAATACATATCATGCAAAAACTGCTTTTGTAATTACAAGAGCTTTTCCGGGGATATTTCTAGCCATGAATCGTGCATATCCAAGTAAACAAGGCATGGATTTATCTTCAGTCAGACTGACCTATGGCAAAAACTTTATCTGCATGTATTTGTTCTAAACAAACAAACACGCAACCCCACCCCCTTCTCTGATGCTTGTATTGATTCACTTTGAGGACATCCAAGGATACAGACAATCAATACTTTCTGAAAAAGTGGACCACCTCTGCTGGTCAGTAACACTAAGTAAACTTCTGTGGAGAGTTCAGATAAGGAAACAACAATAACTATACTTACAGGGTCACATTTAGTTTTAATTTAGCTATATTCTCAAACAGCACTGGATAGCTGTTGTAATCATGTGAAGTTGGTAATCGAAATGTAGAGGTCAATATTTAGTCATAATTTTTATTTATGTATTTATTAATTGATATGAATAGCATCCTGACTTCCCAGGCCACCGTCAGGTTCACGTCTTTAAGTAAAAGGTTTTGAGTAAAATGTCACAACATCTGTTGGATGAATTGCAATGAAATTTGGTACACTTATGTCCCCCTCGGAGATGAATATTAATAACTCCTTTAATCCTTTAACTTTTCCTCTAGCGCCACTATAAGGTCAAAATTAGTCAGATACATTGGTTGTTAACTGATAACCAAATGGCCGCAATACCAATGACGTGGCCATCAGCCTCAGCTCCACTATGTTTTGCGCTAAATAGCAAATGTAACTGAAATGGTAAACGTGGTAAATGTTGCATGCTTAACATCAGCATGTTAGCATGTCATTGTAAGCATGATAGCATGCTCAGTACTAATGGTGCGTTCAGTTGGAATTTCCAAGTTCTCAGTCATAAATGTCAACACCCCCTAAAATTGGATTTCCAACTCAAAACAGTAATATTACAATACAAAAAAAGTAACAGTACAGGGAGTATTTGTACAATGTGCACATAAATATATAGCTTGCAGTTACATCTTATACTGTAACACTGAATAACAAATTTAAATCATCTGGCAATGTTATCCATAATGTTCCTCAAGAGATGAGAAGTCTTTAAGAACAAGGACAAATGTGACTTAGTGAGATAAATACTTCAACAACAGTAAATGATCATCAATATCATCAATAAATACCCAACCACTGATATATAATTATGACTTAGCAAAAAAAAAAAACAGTAGACACATTTTAAGGTATCACACAGACATGTCACAGTAATTACATGTATTTAAAATGGCCTCAAAGTCAAAAGCAGGCAATTTTTAAGAAAGTTCAGGTGTAAATAAAAAAGAAAAAAGTTAAACAATGTCATCTGAAATCAGCAGACAGTAACATTTTTATTAAAATGTGTACTAATATGCAATATGATCAACATCAGATATAAAATACAGGGTTCAATCACATGTTATAGTCACTGTCAATAGCCTTTACGGTTGATGCTCAGGTGAAAGCTTCCAGTAATTCACGCTATCATATTTATTATGAAGCAACAGAGTGCAAAGTCTGCTCTTGAGTTGTTGGCAGGATTAAAACTGATAGGTTTCCACATAAAAATCAATTATGGATAAATGAATAAGCTTGCGAAATGTAAGGAACTATAAAAGAGCTGGCCTTTCTCTGGTCCACACATGAAGGCAGAGGCAACAGGCTGACACTGAAAGAAGATATTTCCCCATCAGGTTTGCTCTCAGCCTCTTTTTTCTGCTCTTTTCTCTTATCTTCTTCGTCTTGAGGAGCAGCTGCTCAGCTTTCTTTGTTGGTATTTCTCACTCTTGTGTTTTTCTTTTCTTATTTAAGGCAATCAATAATCTTCAACATCTGCATCTTCTCCACCATGAGGATACTGACTGTGTCTCTACTTGTTTGTGCCATGATGGCTGGCGGTGAGTATCAGTCTTTTTCTTTTTTTTTCAACAAAGTCTTTTTATCACAGTGACATACCATACCAAGCAGCAGTGCCTTTTGAAAAATCTGACGGTCACATTCTGCTGTTCATATTCCTGTTTCCCAGGTGATACCTGCTGCTGGCGTTGTGTACAATGCAGTGAGTATCAGTCTTTTTTTTTCAACAGAGTTATTTTTATCACAGTGACATACCATAGCAAGCAGCAGTGCCTTTTGAAATATCTCAGACTGTCACATTCTGCTGTTCGTATTCCTGTTTCCCAGCTGATAACAGCTGCTGCTGGGTCTGTGGACCCTGCACACTGGCTGGTGAGTATCAGTCTTGATACAACAATTTTGTGTAGTTATAAGCAAGCACAACTTTATTCATGTAGCACACTTTAAAGAAAAGTTAAACACACTGGCACCACATATGATATACTCTTAAATGCATGCATACATTATGTGTTGACAAACAGTTAAACACAACAAAAACAAATGCAATCAATTATGTCATACAACATAACAGTAACTAAGGGAAAATAAAATTGGAATCTGACTTTTTGGCATTTGTTTTACAATATAAAAGGTATAATTCCATAGAGAAATGTTACAGAGAAACAGCATGTGAAGTTAAATCTAATTTAAAAAAATCTAATTTGTGAAAAAGCAGGAGAAATCAAGAAAAGAAGCTAGCTGGGAAAATCTAATCTGGTCTAAACTAAAGCTCAACTTTAATTGTTTTTTTTCATTTTAGCATTTTTGATGAACCAACCTAATAATTAATTTAGTAATTCAGTTTGTGTTTCCACATAACTAATTGAGACCCAAACCCAGCAAAACTTATGCTAACTCTTCCAGAAGACACATCTACCAACGGCACCATGCCTAATGTAGAGGATGCAAACTCCACTCACCTTGTCACTCGGACCTCACATTCTCGGGCCACACATTGTCCCCAAGGCTGGAGTAAATTCGGTCAACGCTGCTTCTTTCTTGTGACAGAAAAAAAGAGTTGGGCTAAGACTCAGGTAATCTGTATGGATTCAGATTGCTTTTAAAGTGTTCTGGTGGTATTGCCTTGCATGCTTGTTTAATTGACATCTTCCTACGACTCTGTGCATTTGGCATTTCCACTGTAGCAACACTGTCAGACCATTGGAGGAAACCTTGCATCCATCCACAGCGCCGAGGAGCACAATTACATTCAGCAGATGACATCTGAAGTAACATGGATTGGAGGCTCGGCTTGCCAAGAGGTAATATTTCATTACACAGGGTTTTGATGGTTCTGACAGAATGAAAGGATTTTTTATTTTTTATTTTACGGTATTTTATTATATTCTTTCTTTTTTGTCTTTTAGGAAAGTGCTTGGTTCTGGATTGATGGTACACAAGTAGATTATAATTTCTGGTGTCCAGCACAACCTGATAATACCAAAGAGGAATGCTGTATGCAGATGAATACTGGAGGTAAATCACAACAAGAGCATACTATTAAATGACTGAAGGCAGTAGTGTTGTTTTTGTAAATGTAGCAAATTAATGGCATTGTTGTCAGTTAAAGTCATAAGTGATGAAGGATGCTGTGATAAACAATACTGCTGGTGGAAGAAGTATTCAGATCATGTATTTACATAAAAGTAGTACAACAGGACTCATTATGCATAATGGCTAATTTCAGAATGAAGTATTTTATATTATAATTATTGATGCATTAATGTACATCACTTTTATGTTGCAGCTGGTAAAGGTGGGACTAATTTTAATCACTGTATATACTGCTGGGTAGCTTACATAATACATTTTTTGTTGATTATACTTTTCAAATACATTAAGTGCAGTAAAAAGTACATTTACCTTTGAAATGTAGTGGAGTAAAAGTATAATTCTTCTTTCATCTTGAAATCCATATTTTTCTGAATTTCACATGTAAGTCACTTTTGTTCTTCAGTTCAAACGTAGCTGTTAGACAGTTTCAGGTTTTGGTTGGTGTAGCGCTGACTGACTGTAGACTGTGTTTTTGGTGTTTACAGGTGGCAAATGCTGGGATGACGTAGGTTGTAGCAGTATGCTACAATCAATCTGTGTCATGTCACTCTAATGATGCCTGAGCCGACACAGAGGCATGCATCACCATCAATCACACCAACACTAAAACCACCAAGGGCGTGTGATTGTGTGTCTGTCTGCGTACTCATCTGTGTTTGTGTCAAAAACCTTACCTAAAAGTTCAATTATCACATATCATTTCTTTAATTCTTTGCTACTGTTATAACTGCCTAAAGGATGAAACAACAAGTGATGTAAACAGGAGCTGGAGAGCCTCTTAGAGCTTTTTTTTTTAAGATTCTTTTTTGGGGGCTTTTTCCCTTTATTTTAGAGTAACAGTGGATAAACAGGAAAAGGGGAGAGAGATGGGGGATGGCACACAGCAGGTCGGAGTTGAACCCCAGCTGCTGCAAAGGACTCAGCCTACATGGCGCGAACGGTCTTACTGGGTGAGCTAGAGGTCGCCCCACCTCTTAGAGCGTTTAATAAGAGAAAATTGAATGGTTATGATAGTCATGCTTTCCGCACAATCGTATTCTTTCATGTATCATGTCAAATTAAAACCATGCATTGAAACAAACTGTTGGGTGAGTCTGTCAAAAGTCTACTATTCTCTAATAGTCTCACCTATCTTACTTCAAGTGCACACTTATTGATACTTCATCCAAATGTGACGTGGCTTTTCCATTTTACAGTTTTTTACAACAGCTTACACACAAAATCTTTTGATCTCAATCGATTTTTTAAACCTCTCACTCAAAGAGCTAGCCTGGTTGACACCAGACCCTTCTCAGTTGTAAAATCTCAAATTTGCCTGAAGTTCGTCAGGGTTTTCCCAGGCTATCAAAGAGCAAAACTACACACCAAATCTCCAAAACCATAAGCTATTTCTCAGCCTTTCACTCAGTTTTCCATTGCATAAAACATTTTTTTTTCAAAACACTACACACAATTCTCTACCAAAGACACAAAAATCTCACAGGAATTGACTTGCTTTCCTTTTCCAAACACAACCAATCAAAATGCTACACTTATTCACCTGGTCACACACACTCCTCACATGTGCAAACACTAATTGCTTAACTGATCACTAACCAATCACTGCTTTAGTATAGGCCTATAAATAGGTCAAAGGTCAGATTACCTGTTTTGGAACAATGGATGTCAACAATAGACAGAGAGCAAGGGGAGTAGGAGGGAGAGGCAGGAGATGACGAGGACAAGTCCAAGGAGGAAGAGTTGGAAGAAGAGGAGGAAGAGGACGAGGGCAAAGAAGAGAAGGAAGGAGAGCCATCTCTGATGCGATCAGGGCCACACTTACTGACCCCCTTCCCCCCATATGAACACACACACACACGTGTGCACGTTTACTGTAGCACCAGTGTAGGAATGTGTGTGAATGGTGCCTGTAATATGGAAAAGCGCTTTGAGTAGATGTTAATACATAAAAATGAATACAGTCCATTTACACATACACACACAAATGTGTTCTTTATTCTAAAAATTATACCTTTGGTTTACATAAGTGTAGTTTTGCTTTCTTGTATGCTGCTGTAACACTGCTGTATGCTACAGTTATGCCAAATACATATTTTCTGTTTCAACATTGCATTGGTGTTTACACTGTACTTCTCAACCCCTCAGCAAATTACTTTTACTGTAGAACATTGTATGGAAATGTGGATATAATTCTACGAAAGACAAAAGAGCTTTAGATTTAGAACATCAGTGTGTACATGATATATTCAAAAGTGTAGTTATGAAAAAAGTGTTTGAGAAGTGTTTATGGCATTTTGAATGCCGTTTAATTTTGAAGGAGACATTTTGCATTTTCTGTGTGCAGCTTTTGGAATTGTGGTTTTGAAAAAAGGACAGTTATGAAAACATGTGTAAGCAGTTGTAAAAAAACAAAACAAAAAAAAACTGTAAAGGCAAACACATTTTGACATACCATGTTACAGTGCCTTGCGAAAGTATTCGGCCCCCTTGAACTTTTCGACCTTTTACCACATTTCAGGCTTCAAACATAAAGATATAAAACTGTAATTATTTGTGAAGAATCAACAAGTGGGACACAATCATGAAGTGGAACGAAATTTATTGGATATTTCAAACTTTAACAGATAAAAAACTGAAAAATTGGGCGTGCAAAATTATTCAGCCACCTTAAGTTAATACTTTGTAGCGCCACCTTTTGCTGCGATTACAGCTGTAAGTCTCTTGGGGTATGTCTCTATCAGTTTTGCACATCGAGAGACTGACATTTTTTCCCATTCCTCCTTGCAAAACAGCTGGAGCTCAGTGAGGTTGGATGGAGAGCGTTTGTGAACAGCAGTTTTCAGTTCTTTCCACAGATTCTCGATTGGATTCAGGTCTGGACTTTGACTTGGCCATTCTAACACCTGGATAGGTTTATTTGTGAACCATTCCATTGTAGATTTTGCTTTATGTTTTGGATCATTGTCTTGTTGGAAGACAAATCTCCGTCCCAGTCTCAGGTCTTTTGCAGACTCCATCAGGTTTTCTTCCAGAATGGTCCTGTATTTGGCTCCATCCATCTTCCCATCAATTTTAACCATCTTCCCTGTCCCTGCTGAAGAAAAGCAGGCCCAAACCATGATGCTGCCACCACCATGTTTGACAGTGGGGATGGTGTGTTCAGGGTGATGAGCTGTGTTGCTTTTACGCCAAACATAACGTTTTGCATTGTTGCCAAAAAGTTCGATTTTGGTTTCATCTGACCAGAGCACCTTCTTCCACATGTTTGGTGTGTCTCTCAGGTAGCTTGTGACAAACTTTAAACAACACTTTATGGATATCTTTAAGAAATGGCTTTCTTCTTGCCACTCTTCCATAAAGGCCAGATTTGTGCAGTATACGACTGATTGTTGTCCTATGGACAGAGTCTCCCACCTCAGCTGTAGATCTCTGCAGTTCATCCAGAGTGATCATGGGCCTCTTGGCTGCATCTCTGATCAGTCTTCTCCTTGTATGAGCTGAAAGTTTAGAGGGACGGTCGGGTCTTTGTAGATTTGCAGTGGTCTGATACTCCTTCCATTTCAATATTATCTCTTGCACAGTGCTCCTTGGGATGTTTAAAGCTTGGGAAATCTTTTTGTATCCAAATCCGGCTTTAAACTTCTGCACAACAGTATCTGGGACCTGCCTGGTGTGTTCCTTGTTCTTCATGATGCTCTCTGCTCTTTAAACGGACCTCTGAGACTATCACAGAGCAGGTGCATTTATACGGAGACTTGATTACACACAGGTGGATTCTATTTTTCATCATTAGTCATTTAGGTCAACATTGGATCATTCAGAGATCCTCACTGAACTTCTGGAGAGAGTTTGCTGCACTGAAAGTAAAGGGGCTGAATAATTTTGCACGCCCAATTTTTCAGTTTTTTATCTGTTAAAAAAGTTTGAAATATCCAATAAATTTCGTTCCACTTCATGATTGTGTCCCACTTGTTGATTCTTCACAAAAAATTACAGTTTTATATCTTTATGTTTGAAGCCTGAAATGTGGCAAAAGGTCGAAAAGTTCAAGGGGGCCGAATACTTTCGCAAGGCACTGTATGTACATTCCTATATGCCAGAGAGAACAGATTTAACTACAAATATAAAATAGCATTGCTTGATGAATGTTTACAAAAACATTAACAAAATTTACTTTGCCTCTTATTTTCAAAACATACACATATATATATATATCTATAAATTGCAGGAACGTCTGTCTGTCTGTGTGTGTGTGTGTTATGCTAATATCTCTCGAACCGTTAGTCCGATTAATTTCAATCTTGACAGGTGTCTTGCTACGGGCACGAGTAAGTGCAGTGCCAAGTTTGGCGTTGTTTGGATAAGAAATGCAAAATACATTGTTAAATATATAGGTAAAAGATGCACACATTGGCTTTTGCCGCTCTAGCCACTGGCCACTCCCCCTCTCACCCTGACTGAGTCATGACTCACTGGATCTTTCACTTACTACACCTTCTCTCTCTCTCTCTCTCCTTCTGGTGGTTGATGATCACAGATACAGTGAGGAAAATAAGTATTTGAACACCCTGCTATTTTGCAAGTTCTCCCACTTGGAAATCATGGAGGGGTCTGAAATTGTCATCGTAGGTGCATGACCACTGTGAGAGACATAATCTAAAAAAAAAATAATCCAGAAATCACAATGTATGATTTTTTAACTATTTATTTGTATGATACAGCTGCAAATAAGTATTTGAACACCTAAGAAAATCAATGTTAATATTTGGTACAGTAGCCTTTGTTTGCAATTACAGAGGTCAAACGTTTCCTGTAGTTTTTCACCAGGTTTGCACACACTGCAGGAGGGAGTTTGGCCCACTCCTCCACACAGATCTTCTCTAGATCAGTCAGGTTTCTGGGCTGTCGCTGAGAAACACGGAGTTTGAGCTCCCTCCAAAGATTCTCTATTGGGTTTAGGTCTGGGGACTGGCTAGGCCACGCCAGAACCTTGATATGCTTCTTACAGAGCCACTCCTTGGTTATCCTGGCTGTGTGCTTCGGGTCATTGTCATGTTGGAAGACCCAGCCTCGACCCATCTTCAATGCTCTAACTGAGGGAAGGAGGTTGTTCCCCAAAATCTCGCAATACATGGCCCCGGTCATCCTCTCCTTAATACAGTGCAGTCGCCCTGTCCCATGTGCAGAAAAACACCCCCAAAGCATGATGCTACCACCCCCATGCTTCACAGTAGGGATGGTGTTCTTGGGATGGTACTCATCATTCTTCTTCCTCCAAACACGGTTAGTGGAATTATGACCAAAAAGTTCTGTTTTGGTTTCATCTGACCACATGACTTTCTCCCATGACTCCTCTGGATCATCCAAATGGTCATTGGCAAACTTAAGACGGGCCTTGACATGTGCTGGTTTAAGCAGGGGAACCTTCCGTGCCATGCATGATTTCAAACCATGACGTCTTAGTGTATTACCAACAGTAACCTTGGAAACGGTGGTCCCAGCTCTTTTCAGGTCATTGACCAGCTCCTGCCATGTAGTCCTGGGCTGATTTCTCACCTTTCTTAGGATCATTGAGACCCCACGAGGTGAGATCTTGCATGGAGCCCCAGTCCGAGGGAGATTGACAGTCATGTTTAGCTTCTTCCATTTTCTAATGATTGCTCCAACAGTGGACCTTTTTTCACCAAGCTGCTTGGCAATTTCCCCGTAGCCCTTTCCAGCCTTGTGGAGGTGTACAATTTTGTCTCTAGTGTCTTTGGACAGCTCTTTGGTCTTGGCCATGTTAGTAGTTGGATTCTTACTGATTGTATGGGGTGGACAGGTGTCTTTATGCAGCTAACGACCTCAAACAGGTACATCTAATTTAGGATAATAAATGGAGTGGAGGTGGACATTTTAAAGGCAGACTAACAGGTCTTTGAGGGTCAGAATTCTAGCTGATAGACAGGTGTTCAAATACTTATTTGCCGCTGTATCATACAAATAAATAGTTAAAAAATCATACATTGTGATTTCTGGATTTTTGTTTTTAGATTATGTCTCTCACAGTGGACATGCACCTACGATGACAATTTCAGACCCCTCCATGATTTCCAAGTGGGAGAACTTGCAAAATAGCAGGGTGTTCAAATACTTATTTTCCTCACTGTATGTGCTGTTTAGCGCTCATACGACACGAGACAACACATCTCTCTCTGCGCGCACACACACACACACACACACACACACACAGGTTCTGGTGGTTGATGAATGCAGATACTGTATGCGCTATTTAGCGCTCATAACGGGCCGGGTGGGTAGCGCACTGCCATAAGTCCATGACGCTAATGTCTGATTACTCCACATTTTCATTGTGATTACATTCTAAATCTGCACAACGTTCTCTGTCAGGAGAGTTGCATTTTAATTGGTTTGGGGTCCTACCGTAAGTAATTTTGGGGTAGGCTACAATTTGGTTTTGATGAATTCTACAAGCAGCAATACCACAGGCCGAGCAATCGGCCGTTCCAAACAGGCACATTTTCAACGGGCACTGCACTGGTACCTCATAAGCAGCAGCTGAACTAAGAGCAACACTGTCATGTTAAATCCCCAGAAAGTATGAAGACCCATGTGTAAAATGATGACAGACAAAATATATAACCAAGAAACTGTAAAATAATCGTTTTTTGAAACTCAGTACATTGTTATAAAATGTTATTTAATTCTGCACATTTTTCAGTCTAGCAGGTCATTTTAAATGTTTTCCGCCAGAGAATTAGTTGAGTCCAACATCAAGTGTAAAGCTGATACTTTTTTCTGTTCTATTCTCAACTAAACGTGACAGAAAAAATAAAAATGTATGCAAGTAAAATTTTTAAATAAAAGTACATAAAAAAGACAATTGTTAACAAATGGAAATGTAACTTCCACCCCCACTTTTGAGTTACCATTACTATTCTTGCCAAATTTATTCTACAAGTGCCGTTTTAACTTAACCCATGAAGCTAAACGCCTCAAATGCGACAAAAAGAACCAGAGGACAGATGGAATTGGAAAAGTTTGTAGCTTTATTGGTCATAACAGGACATTGTGAACAGTTACTCGGCATCTTGCTCCACCACAGTGGTCTTCTCGCTGACGTAGATGCCGTCCAGGAACTTCCTGATGTCCTTCTTTCTGACCGTGGTGGCCTGTTGGATCAAGGCCGCTGAAAAGAAACCGAAAAGCCTGGTGAAGGGAGAGACCAGAACACATGCAACCACTGGTGAAATGTAACCAAGTACATTTACCCTAGAACCATTTTTTGACTTTAGTATTTCTATATTATGCTACTTTATACCTTTACGCCACTGCATTATACCAAATGTAATTATTACCCCTCTTTTTTAACATGAAAGGAGACATCGTGGGAGAAGAACTTTGTAGTATTCATGTGGTTTAGAAATGACACTGACTACAGCACTGTTGTCTGTCTCATCACTGATTGAGATTAGTCAGCCACCGCGTGTCGCTGCCATCTCACCCACAGTGATGAGGTCAATCTACCCTTCAACGACAACTCACCCAGCCACTGAGCAGACAAAGCAAGTGCTTTTGGAAGGGGGAAATACACTTTACACCACTATTCAGATCAATACAAAATATAAATCAACAAATACATTATTTTTCATAGGTTAAGCTCTACAATTACAATTATCCAAAGCAACGTTTACGTGATGTACTCAACACATAAATTAAAATCCAGTGTTACAATACATTACTATGAAATGAGACACTCTGCATGAGTACTTTTACTTTTGGTACTTAAAAGTATATTTTGGTGCCAATACTTTTACTTAAGCTTTTGAAATGCAGGACTTCTAACAATATACGTGTACAATGTGGTATTGCTACTTTTACTTAAGTAAAAGATTAGATTACTTCTTCCACCACTGCAGGTGGGTGGTTTAATGAAACCTTATATTGACATACTTTTTATTACCGAGGCCTGATAGCCTGCATGACATGAGCCATATTAAAGACTGCATGCTCTGGTTTGTGTTAAATGAAGACAAACTGAAGTCAAAAAACACTTAAAGCCATCTGAAGCAATGAACAGATGGCTGGGCAACAGTTCAACACTAATTACAGACATTCAGTGGAACCATATTTGGTGATATGATTGTGCATCGTTTCACAAAACTGAGGGCCAAATGAATTCTAATTATAAACATGGATTGGTAAATTGCATGTTAAGAGTTTTGTTGTCTTGGTAAATATTGACACTACCTACTTCAGTTTCTTTGAATACATCTGCCATGCTGGGATGAGTCTGTACATTATTTGAAAAATGCCTGAATATAACCAACTATAATTGCAACAAGAACAAGATGTCAAAATTTGGAAGTGCATCCGTCCCAAAACAGCAAGTGTGTTCAGTACAACTGCTGTTTTCTTATTTTAAAAAGACTCAAGTCAGTATCTCAGTCAAGATGAGAATTTTTTTTTTTTTTTTTTTTTTTTTTTTTTTTAACGTCAGACAGTCCGGGAAAAATGCAGATCTTCCCATATATTTTGAATGCCTGCAGCACAAAATAAGTCAGATTCAACTTTGGAGAAAAGCAACCTGACGTCAACCTGCTGTGGACTGTCATGTAACCGGAGATCAGACTCATCTGTCCATATCGGGGCGTGAATTTTGGATTGGGGGTCAGATTAAAAGAGCGATGACTTTTATAGAACGCTACCCCTGAAAATAATCAATTACTTCATAAAAAAAAAACATATGGTTTTATATCCTATTGCCCAGCCCTACCACCATTAAAACATGTTTAACAGGAAACAGAGCAATTAAAGAAGAGAAAAAACAGACAAGTGTAAGAAACGTGCAAAGTAAAAGAAAACAGATATGCCACAAGGGAGGCTTTGACGGCATTGTCTAACCTCAACGAGTGCAGATGTAACTTTTACTGAGTCGGTTCTTGTACTGTTCCCTTCTCAGACACGTAAATACCATCCAAGAACTTTCTGATATCCTTATTTTTGACTGTGGTGGCCTGTTGGATCAGAGCAGCTGGAACAGAGAGGTTGGGATGATGAGCAACACGTCACACATGGGATTACAATAAACACAGAGGAGGTCATCAGACTGACAAGGGATGAGCACTGGAGTCAGGAAGTACTAAGATCATGATAGTTGTGTTTTGGCTCCATTTCACATTTGTAAGGAAATAATGATGTTTCAGCTTTATTAAAATGCGTTAACATATTAAAAGTGAGATTTTTGTAGTTAAACACATTTTAGGGTACCAAAATGTATATGTCAATAGCATAAAATTAGTCATATTTAATGTTTGCTAATCTGTTGTAGTCAGTCTTTCTACGGACTACAAACCAATTCTTACAACATACTGCTGCTTTTAGGGGATTTCAGTCCCGTCTTCATCAAGTTAAATACATGCTCAGTTGGATATAAACCACTCAACACTATTACACTGTTGGGTTTATTGTGCCTTTATATTTCTCAACTCCTATATTGTGACCAAAGCACATAAAGCTGAACATCAGCAATCTGTTTAATTAAAAGTCAAATGTGCTGTAATACAGAGCCAAAACACAATATGCAACAGTCCTGCTTACCAACAGGATTATTTGAACCATTGATATTTTGTTAAGCCAATTTTTTTTTTTGGACATTGATCTTTGCATTTTCCTGGTAAAATAATTCTTCTTCAGAGCTCTAAAGTAATTCAAGTCACTTTTGCTTAAGTGCTCACAAATCAGCTCATATGTAACCTTGATTTTGCATTACTAGGAACAACAAACCCAAATTGCTTGGGAACCACTGTCTTCAGTCATCTTTGCAATCAAATACCATATTTTTGAAAAAAAAAAAACAAAAAAAAAAACTTAAGTGCTGCAATTAACTTAATTCTACCATATACATTTAAATCAGAATTGGCTGCAGTTTGACATCACAACATTTATCAATGAGAAAACTAAGTGCACATCAAATAGTAATGAGGAAGTACTACTTTATATGGCAGGAAAAAAAAAAAAAAAGTGTCAAAAAACTCATGTTGACAGTTCAGGGAACTATTCTATTTGTTCTGTAGAATGGAAGAGGGGGCTATACATGAAATACGGATTTGACAGGATTAACTACAACACCATATGACTAATGTAAACTAGCAGCACAGTAATGTCTATAGTTTTGGGTAAGAGGTACCAGTCAGTCTGCCAATCACGTCACCAACAGATTTCCTGATCTGTTTGAAAGTATTACACAAAGCTTCAAGCTTTAATGAACTAAAGCGATATCACAAATCCTGCTAAGAACGTAATGACAAACAATTAGGGCTGAAACGATTCCTCGAATAACTCGAATAATTCGATTACAAAAAATCCTCGACGCAAAATGACTTGCCTCGAAGCTTCATTAAATCAGTGTTACTAACGTTGTATCGCTGACGGACGGTGTTTCCGCTACTGTCGCACACCAGACGGCTCAGTCTGCTGCTGGCGACACATGCCAGAGCGTAAATAGTGAGGGGCTAAGAGAAGAGACCGGCTGGAGGAAACGACAGAAAGTGTCCAAAGTTTGGAATCAGTTCAAACGTAATTAAAACTAAAACTCTGTACAGTGTGCCTACTGCAAAATCAAACTAGCTTACCACAATAATAGCACGACGTCAGTGCTTTAGCATCTCAACAGAAAACAGTGAGTCTAACTTAATCATCCATTCCACAAAGAGGACCGACAAAAGTAAATCACAGAGTCGTATGGACGATGAAACTACATCAAACTCAACAACTACCAAAATCAAAGACAAGAAAATACGTAGTGGTGACCACGATCTGAGCTGACGTGCTGACTATTCCTTCAGAAAAACAGCTGATTGTTGCGCATCTCTCTCTCTCTCTAAACAGCTGATCAACGATCTAATAGCATAAGTGTAACAGAGCTGTGTGACATAATCAAATATATAAATGAAAATAGGTTAAGTATAACTAATATTTACATATAGGTCTAATTTTGACGCAATTTTTTTTTTTTTTTTTAAATTTAAAAAAAATATCAGATTAATTAATCGATTACAAAAAGAATATATAGCTGCAGCCCTACAAACAATCCACAAAATCTTAGTTGAGTTTAAAGAAGCAGAGTGTATAAGTTCAAACATGGGGAAGAAAAATATCTGTGCCATGTAGAAAAGCTGTAGAGAAAAAAAAGGCAGACAGTGTACCTGAGTTTGATACCAGCTCAATGTCGTTACCCTCCAGCACCAGCTCGTCCTTCTGGGCAGCGGAGACTGCACAATTAACACCTGGGGGAGAGACATTTTTTTAACTATTCACAATGGGATACAATTACTGTTACACATGATCAAATACAGACAGTAGTAAAGTAGACTGCACTTCTACAGCGCTCTTTCAAACCTAAGGACAAGATAAAGTGCATCACTATGCCGCTAATTCACCCACACAGATGGTGGTGGAGCTTCTGTGCAAGGAGAGGGCATTTAGCATTTTGTTTTTCACAGAAAATGCATCAATTCTGTCCTCTGGAACGAGCAATCTGTATGTAGCTTAGATGTACTCCCATCACTTATGCCACATCTTAGAAACTTGGATTTGACAGAAAATTACAATATTATTGGACCCTTAGTATAATATTTTCATAACTTGAAGCAGACTTACCAGCCCTCATTCGGACACGGCGGATGTACTTCTCTCCCAGGAAGTTCCTGATCTCGACCAGAGTTCCAGTCTCCTGAATGACGACGTTGATGGGAAAATGGGCGTACACAGAACGCATTTTGTACCGGAAACCCTGCAGTCAGACAGAAGCGAGAGGCATTGAGTCAAAACGTGAAGGCAAACAAAATAAATGGTTCTATCAACAATAACCAGCCAGACAGAACAGAAGCCATGACTACAAAACTTACTAATCCTACCATAGAGGCTGGGCACAGATGTTATAGCAGTTTGCCATCGGTAGAATTAGCCTTTATCAATAACTCAAACAGCATCAGGTATATTTAACTGTAGTCTCACCAAAGTGACTCCCTTGATCATGTTCTGGACGTGGCTGCAGATGGTGCGGACTGTGGCCAGCTCCTTCCTGTTTCCCCACCATTTATCCACACGAAGCTGACGAAGACAGTAAGAGAATCACATTACTTTCATTGTCGGAAAACAAAAGCAATTTTAAGACATTGCTGACATCTGGGATTTTGGGATGGCCATGTTTACAAATTACTGCCAATTTTTGGATGCAATTAAATGGGGGGGGGGGGGGGAAGCTGGTCAGATGTAAAAAATACGGTAGATGTTGTTATCCATCACAGAGCTGATTAACTGCATTGAGACAAGGGCTTCTTAATATTGTTATCCAACTTTCTTGTGATGTATGAGCAACACGTTCACGCTACAAATGCCCTGTACAGATCTGATTAGGCTGTAATTACCATCAACAAGATAATGAGTTATTGAAGGTTTACAAATATGCAATAGAAGATAAAACGCATACATGTAGAACACCAATCCCTGTTTTTTGCCTCAGTTTGTTTCTTAGATCATTTTTTAGGGGTTACCGTGGTAATGATAAACCATAATGCCCAGCTGTATTTGAGCCTGCATAGACATTGCAGTTATAATTCAGTTTTACTTATCAGTCATGTCCGTTAACAGAGTCAACAGTACAATGAATTAATTGGGCGAGAGACCGGTCAGCTCAGCATTAAAAGCACTGAATTGTTCTGCATTTCGCATCATTTGAGGTAAACAAGACTTGTTCCTCCTTACCTTCTTCTGTTTCTTGCCCAGCAGACTGAGCTCTAGGTTGATGTGGTTGAACTCCCTAACGAGTTTTCCACGGGGCCCCTTGACCGTCACTGTCCGCCCCTTCAACCTCACCTCGACTGCAAAAAAAAGCCACACACACACACACACACACGTAAGAAGCTAAACTCCACACAAATTATTAAAGAGGTTTAAATACCAGACACCTCAGGATTAGCCTGATAGTGTGCAATAACCACCAGATTCTTACCATTGTCGGGGATGTCGACGGTCTGACTGCTGAGAATGGTCTTCATTCTATATAAAAAAAAAAAAAACAGACGCAATGTGTTTAATGTTTAAACCCATAATTCCTTAAAACAGGGTTCTTCAACCTTTCTTCATCTAAGGGCTACTGGCCAAGAGCTACTTGCATCACATCGCTTACATTTGTTTACATAACACTACACATAAGCTGAATGAAGCTACATTCTACGTATGAAATTGAAATACCCAAAGCTTATGAAAAATCTTCACGTCAAGGTTCATGACTATTTTACACTTTATATGGGCCACATAGTTAGATAGCTACATCGCTGAAAATATTCCCATCAGGGTCCAAGAAAACATCACTTTAAATGTCTATGGCCCACAAAGTTAGCTACCTCACTTTTAATATCGTGGTAATTTTGTGTCCCAGTTTGTCAACCTACTAGCGAGCTAGCTACTTGTTGAGACCCGTGCCTTAGTATAACGTTATGTGACAGCAGTTAACGTTACTTCTAAAGTTCAGATTAAAAAGGTGCCAAGTGTCTAGTGCTGACCTGACGTGCTGTACATCAACTAACATTACATGTTTGGATTTACTGTAAAATTCAGTGTCTAGCTGGAGCAACTCAGCACCGCCTCAGTGAGATATCTTAACTTGCTAGCGTTTGCGCTAACGAAAAGCTAGATTAAGCTGTGACACCAGTGTGAACCACGTATTATCATTGAACAATGATAATTCTGCTACATCATATGTAAATGAGCATAATTAGCAGCTGATACAACAAGAATACTAGCTTATAAAAATAATATTGTTATACGGGAAAAGGCCCTGCACATGAACAGGGCTACAACGCCAGGCCTCCGACAGACAGCGTAATCAAAAGAAAAACAACTAACATATTGCTTAACAAACCTAAAGTAAAGGCAAATACAGCTTATAATGTGTAATACAATGCTGCCCGCATCTGGTAGTTAAAAATTAAGCCAAAAACATATTTAATTGACACAGATGGAGCCAGATGAAAACCAAGAAAGAATCTTTTCAGCTATCCTCACCTCGCCGGTAGCAGAGGAAAGGAGGAAGGAAGGACGTCACGACGCAATTGAAGAGCACGTACGTGCTGTCATCAGGCATTACAAGACAATCGAGCAACCTCATGATTATTTTCGTAGTATATGTCTGATATATTTATAACAGAAATGTAGAAAAATCTAAATATTGTCGTTTTAAAATTGGGAACAAGTACCGACCGGCACAGAAGTTGTTTTATTGTCTAGCTATTAACTATTAACTGTCAATGTTCTCCCATTTAGCTCTGCTGCATTCTTGTCAGTTTGTAAAGACCGCAATTACTATATGTCGAGTAGGAAAAACCTTTCACATCAACCTTCTAAATGTTGGGTCTTCTTGTTTTCAACCTCATTATAGCTTACCTTGTTAAATAAAGGTTGAATTATACAATACATCTCCAATACTTTATAAATGTACTAGTTTAGCGCATTTAACTGATTTTGGAATTATCTATGAACTATCTATGAATTATCCCCAACTTGATATATCTATGAGGCAAAGGAAGGTTTTCCTATATTCCCATTGTGTGTACATTAAGTGAATGCAGCACCAGACCAAAGCAGCCGCTTGTCGAGGTTTGTTGCCAATGACAGTCGCCTGCTAGCTAAAGTCATGGCGCTGCTCAAACAAAGTTGTTGTGTAGCTTGCCGTTTCTCCACAAATTATCTATGGTTGAGTCCCAGATGCATCCCACACGTAAGTATTTCCACTGCTCGAATATTCTCCAACTATCAAACACTGACGATATTGGATATCTATAACGGCTATATAGCCGTCTGGTGTAAGCCTGATCACGGGCCTTGAAGTAGCTACTTAACGTTATGTTTTGTAACTCAGCTGAAGTGACAGTAATGGCTGTTTATAACTCCCCAAATAAGTGGCATGGTGCACGGACCTGTAAACATTAGTTAGTTACAACACAGTGTATGATTGTACGAAGAGACTTGTGAAGCAGTGAGTCCTTGCTCTGCAGGTTTACACCAGCAGTCTGACAGCTGTGGAGAAATCCTCCTCAAACCAGGCTGACAGAAAGAAGGAGCTTCTGGGTGACGACGGGCCTGATCTACAAGACTTCATTTCAGGGGAATTATCGGAGAAAAACAAGTGGGAAGAGTACAGAGGCAACCTGAAGAGAGAGAAAGGAGAGAGGTGAGACGGCAGAGATATTGCAGCAGTGAGAAAGTGTTTCAGTTTCCTATTTCATCTGTGAGTGTATCAGAAGAGTTCAAGGACCAGATCAGACCAAGCCTTATCTACCAGACTGTGCTGAATTGAATCCCCTGATGTCTAATAAGTGGCATAGCTGTCATACTTTTAAGGGAAATTGTTCAATGTTCCATGCTATCCAGGGAGATCCTCATCCATCTTGTCTGACGTTTGCAGTGTGAAGTAGTAATAATAGTAAAAGTTTATGTTTTACTTAAAGTGTAATCGGTTTGCCCTATTTTAAGCCAGCTGGCCCACCTCTGTTGTAAAGCACTGCAGGACACCCTGCCTTTACATTAAATCCCTACTGTTGCAAAACCTTAATTGATTCACTTGAATCTGTTTTATTTTACCAGGAAGTTGTTGTGTTGTGATTGGTTAGACCACACAAACTTGTCAGCGAAAGAGACAAGTATAAAAGAGACAAGTAACAGTAAACAAACAGAATACAAAACTGTAACGAAACGAGCATGAACAGTAAGAATACATGCAAATACAACATAATGATATATGCTTGTATGTACATTATGTGTGCATCTGTACACTAGGTATTGTTTGTATTGCATTAGAGACCCAAATCAACTTTATTGGCCAAGTATGTGTACAAATACAAAGAATTTGACTCTGGTTGTAAGTTGCTCTCGATTTACAGGAAGATAGCAATAGACATACCTGTACAGCTACAAACAAGAACAACAAGCTGAACAAAGATAGGTAATAAACAGAACTATTATGTACATACAAGTAGGAGAAAAAAAAAGTTGTGTGTCACACTTGGATAATCGTAATCGAATGTGAGACCAGTGAAGATTCACAGCCCTAATATATACAAACACACTCATAATACATAGAATGCAATACAAGTCAAGTGTTCTGTAGTGGATGTGGGGTGTATCAGGGTGATGCAATCTACACTACACTTTACAGAGGATAGTGATGTGTAGTTTTAGTTCTAAGAGATTGTAATTGTTTTCATATGGTAGTTAGTGGGCTGACTGAGCAGCAATTTTTCATGTTTGTTTCCTCACCTTGAAGTTTTACTGCTGTATTAAAAAGGGCAAAGCAAATCACAGTATGATAAGAACTCGCTAAGGTAGCTATCCCTTTTTAATATTTCATTTTGGGCAATGTTGCATTTTGTTCAGTAGGACATCGTTATGGTTTTAAATGACATTTAAATTATATTACATACATGAATCCTTTATCTATAAAATATTTTTTTTTTGTTTCTGAATTTTCACAAAAGCTACAGTGACATACATACAGTGATAAAAGATTGCATCCACATCTTCTACACCTACAGTGGTGAATGACTCTGCTGCTGTTTTTGTGACAGGCTGCGCCTTCCCCCATGGCTCAAGACGGAGATCCCCATTGGAAAAAACTACAACAGGCTGAAGAACACTCTGAGAGACCTGAACCTGCATACAGTGAGTTGTGTAGACAGGTGACAAGTTAAAGGAATAGTCTGCGTAAGTGAGTGGAGAAATGCAGATGCTTAAAAAATGACAGGGGGGCATTGACATTAAAAATGTTTAATTCCACCTGTACCCTTTGATGTAACTTTATTTATACTTATCAGAGCTTAAACATTAGAACATGCAAGGGGGAGACACAAAAGTTATGTTAACTTGTATGAAAGAAGAGAATTTTTTAATTTTTTTTACATTGTACATGTTAGCTTGTATTGAATTTTGACTCATGGCATTTTGAAACCCATACGCAAAAGAAATACTTGCTTTAACTATATCCTTCAAATACATGGGCTTAAGTGATATAGTGTGTTTTACCTTGAAACTACTTGGTTATCATACTAATATGTCTGATAAATACTTCTGACACTGAAGACAAGTCCAATAAACATGTCAGTCAGTTCTTGTGCATTTTTTAAGACTCTGTGTCTGTCTTTTCTCAGGTGTGTGAGGAGGCCAGGTGTCCTAACATTGGGGAATGCTGGGGAGGAGGAGAGTACGCCACAGCCACAGCCACCATCATGGTAATCCTCCTGGCACACTGTGACTGATTTTCACTGACCGTTATAGAAAAGCACACTTTTTTTGGAAGTGCTTCCAGTTTCACATCATTTTATAAATATATGTAAAATCCATAACCCACACGTTTAATAAAAGTATACCTGCTGCTTGTGTATTAGTAACATATCACAAGAGATACATTTCTGTACAGATTATTTGCTCCAGTCCTATGACATGCATACTGTATACTAACTAAGTTTTTTCCCCCCTGCTCTCTTTTATATGTAGCTGATGGGGGACACATGTACCCGTGGGTGCAGGTTCTGCTCCGTAAAGACCGCCCGTCGACCTCCACCTCTGGACCCAGACGAGCCCTACAATACAGCCAAGGCCATCGCTGCCTGGGGACTGGACTATGTTGTTCTCACCTCAGTCGACAGAGATGGTAATGTCTCCTTAAATCTACCTAATTCTTCACAGGTGTGACTTTACACCATTTAAAAGGTTTACAAAAAATAAAAATATACACAAATTCAAAATACCCAACCAAGAGTTTTGTCAGCAGTGATGGCCTGTAAACCACATCCCCCCCCCCCCTCTGCCCGCCCACAGATATTGCTGATGGAGGAGCAGAGCACTTTGCTAAAACTGTCTCCAACCTCAAAGAAAGGTACAGTATAATCTCCTATTGCTTTTGGATTCATTGGGTGTTTGTATCTTAATATCTGTGCAAAATAATAAACAAGCACTTTTGTCATCCTCATTTTAGGGACTCTCAGATCCTGGTTGAATGTCTGACTCCTGATTTTCGTGGTGACCTGGCAGCAGTAGAGAAGATCGCCCTGTCAGGGTTGGATGTGTATGCCCACAATGTGGAGACAGTGCGAGAGCTGCAAAGGTACTGACTGAGCCTAAACACATTGCATCTGTATTTTACCAGCTGTTATTATACTGGCTGTAATTCTTTTATAAGATGATGAATGATCAAGGTTAGAAGCTGAGTCTCTAATCTCTGTTTCAACATTAAGAAAAGCCTGAAGGCTTTGACTTCATCAGCTCGTCAGTCTCATTTTAGTGGCTTCTGATCAGCCACCAAGCCAAAGAATATCAGGGTTTTTGAATAATGAGAACATCTCATGTAAAGGCATCATTAGAACATGGCAGACAACAAACCTTTTATCCTTTGCACAAAAGTAAAATGTGTTTGCAGTAATATGCAAGAGCACTGTAAAATGTGTCATGTTCAGCTGCTGTATAGCAAAAGTCACCAATCACATGTTCTAATGTAAATACAAATTTACAGCTTGTGTCCATACATTCACAAGCTGACTAGTATAAAATCTGATTTATATTTGTAAAAATACTGTATGTAGTGTGTGTAGTTGTTTTAGTGTAGTTGTTTTACTCTACTTGGTTACAACTCTGCCACAAGAGGAAAGCCAGTTAGTCATAGGCAGGAGTCAGTAAACACACACACTGACCAGCAGGGGGCACATCACATGCAGAGTTTTACATTTATATAATACGTAATTCAATACATTGTGCACATTTCCTCCAGGGCAGCATTTCAGGCTCACAAATGGGTTCTTGCTTTAACCCCTGCACATCAGAGCCATTTCTGTTAGTATGGGGAAGACACACTGTAGAAGTGTTTGATTGTTAATTGTTTATGGTAATCGGGGTATACATTTTAAGTATAGAGGTACATATTTACCTTTTTTGATTATTTCAACCAGGGTGTCTATCTGTCCCATCTGTTTGCAGGTTCGTGCGTGACCCCAGAGCGAACTTTGACCAGTCTCTGAGTGTCCTGAAGCACGCTAAAAAGGTCAAACCAACTGTGCTCACCAAGACTTCCATCATGCTGGGACTGGGCGAGACTGACCAACAGATACTCAACACCTTGACTGGTGTGTACACATAGACATACTTCCAGTAATTTTGATACAAAGTACAACAATTTCCTGACCACACTGTTCTGGTGATGTTGCAGAGTTGCGAGAGGCAGGAGTGGACTGTCTAACACTGGGCCAGTACATGCAACCCACTAAACGCCACCTAAAGGTAACATATTACACTTTATGCAGTATTTCCACAGGCTCACTAAGAAAAATGCACAATTGGTAAATTATTGCACACGGTGACATTGTGTGTTTGGGTCTAGGTGGAGGAATATGTCACTCCAGAGAGGTTTGCCCACTGGGAGAAAGTTGGGAATGATATGGGATTCATGTACACAGCCAGTGGGCCACTGGTGCGATCTTCCTACAAAGCAGGTGAGAAACATACCCTGCACAGTTTTAACACGCACAAGTTATGGATGGCCCAATTTATCCCAGTGACATACAGGGCAACTTTATTTTATTCTACAATTACAGACTATTCAGATTTAGCTGAAACTCATTAAAAGCGAATCAGTGCATAAAGACTGCAACAGCAGCATTAAGGGTCAATTCACCCAAATTGGAACAAAATATATTTTCTCACTTACCCCCAGTGGTATCTAGACATGCAGATGTGTTTGGGTTGAGATACCTGCCTCTGAGACATAATACAATGTAGGTGAAAACAAGTTTGTTTATGCTGAAAATTTACATTTGAAGATTCAGCAGCAGTAACATCTTTCGAAAATAATGATCAAGTAGTTCCAATGAAAACTGTTCAGTGAGGTCTATCCAGAGTAACTGGGACATTTTTTCTACTTGGAACTTTGAGATCTGAAAACATCAACAGTTAAAATGCAAATTATTTGTGTGGCTATGAAGTCAGTGTGAGAATATGCATTTTTGTAAGTTGGATGAACTGACCCTTTTTAAAGGGGAACTACGCAGTTTTTTTTAAATCTTAATTTAAATTAACTGAACAGCTTCGGAGTTTCTAAGACTTTTTTTGAGTTGAACGGTGGTCGTCTCGCTCCCCCTTAGCGCCTGTGAGCGGAAAAACCACCAACTTTGGGCCGGCGAGCCGCTGGCCTCAGCGTCAGGAAGTATCGCGTGATATCAGGTCTTGCGATGTAACAAATTGCTTCATGGCACTGCACACATACGCCCATTCAGGAACCAGCTAACAAGGTAGCAGTGGAGTTTTTCACGCTATTGTCATGCCGGCAAAAAAGAAACAGAAAGCTAGGAAAGCACTGTCGGAGGAACAGAGGAAGAGGAAACGGCAGACTGACCGAGCAAGGAGTCAGACACAAGTAAACATAAGAGCTGCCAAATATCTATTCTGAAGCTGTAGGGGGAGCTCTATAGAGAAAACGGCGAAGAAATGGCCCAAACTGCATAGCGCCCCTTTAAATTGGTATACAGTGATCAAGACTTTAGTTTTCTCACAAAGTTCTTTTAAGCACATCACAATCATGTGAAACCGAAATAGGTCATATGTCATATGTTGGTCACGGCTTACATCTAGCCAGTGCTATATTGCCACAGCATACATTAATATATATCATACAACTTAATAGAAAACATAATGGACAGCAAGGTAAATGCATTTGTTCATTTAGTTCATATGAGTCAGACACAATATATATTTTTCTAATCTGTCATTTCTCTTTACAGGGGAGTTCTTCCTGAAGAATCTACTGAAGAAGAGAAAAGCAGAAGTCACTATAGCAGAATGAAAAGCACCAAACCAGCAGCTTCTAGGGGCGTTCTCTCTTTAGTCTCGTCCCTACTGTACCTATAACTATACACATTAATGGTGACAAAATTAGCGTTTACTCCTGCCGTACCATAACACATTGTAAGCTGTAGCACAGAAAACAGGTAGCGTTACGTGAGAGTACAGAAGTGACATTAGCAAGACCTCACTTAAGTACAGGGACCATGCTGTTCCTTTTCATGCACGTTCTCGTTCACCTGCGACGACCCAAAGGTCCAACGTTTTAGTGAGAGGACATCTAAGAGAACAAGCAGCAGTTAGAGGCCTGCAGATATGTAGATAAACTACAGACTCTGTCCACGTACCCCTGCCAAGAGAAAATACAGCCTAGTGATAGCAGTAGCTGTAATTTGCTGTCTCTGCACCTCAGGGGCCCTTAAATCAAATCCACGGTGAACTCCCTCCCCTCAGGGGCCCTGGACTTCAGGTAGAGAGTGACTGATCTTTAACCACGAGCTCTTTGATGTCTGCTGCTTCAGGACTGATTTAATGAAGCGTTTAAGGGAGTTTTGTTTTGGTCTATGGGTTCTTGCAGTGGTTTGCTGAAGACTTGTAACAATTTCTACTACATTAGAAAAAATACAATTTAAGCCCAAGTTGGCCTTTTGTTAGGTACAGAAGTATAAAAAGATGTACTTTTGATATCTCTCAGATAAAAAGCCAATTTGGGCTCAAACTTCTTTTCTAATGTAAAATAATTTAAACTTTACACTTGTACAAGAAAGATGTGCATTTATGTTGCACACTAATTGTTTAGACAAAACAAATCTTTAAAATGTACATTTATATTTAAAGAATTACAACTCATCAGTCGACATTTGCAGGTTTTAATTTGTTTTTCTTTCTATCTATTTGGAATTATCAACAGGCATAAATTGAGAACATCACATTTTATTGCATCTCCATTTTTAGTAAACAGTCAATGATGCATAGAACAAATACTAGTAAGATTCATAAAAATATTTTTTTAAAATAGTATAAAATTGTTTTGCAATTTAGCAACACTACTTGATTATCTAGTAAATACTGTCAGAAAGTAGACTCACAATTAAAGTGTTCATTTGGAATAGACGGCATCTATGGCTGCATCTGAAATGTTTGGTTAACAAATGAAATGTATAAAATTAACCGTTTGTTGATGGTTTATCAATAAACATCTTCCAAAGATTCGAACACATCCGTGGATCACATTCACACTATATTGGACTGAAGGTTCCACTTCTTCCCCTCAGACCCACTGCAGGGGAGCAGTTAGTCATACAGTTTTGGCCTTTTTCGATAATTAGGAGTGTACCAGCAATAAAAAGATTAAGAGAGGAATGTGTTGCATGTTGTGTATGAGGAGCTGAAGGGAGTTTTTAGACTTTGGCTTTCTTGGTGGGAGGTTCACTGGCAGCGATGCGAGGACAAGCAGCTGCTGGAGTGTAGGGAATTCGTGTTGCGATCACTTTCTTACCGATGGTCTCGATCTGTGGACAGAAAAGGCAGCAAAATGATAGAAGTCAGTTCACCAACTTTGATTTTGTATGACTTGCACGTAATGTGCGTTGTGTGGTGTGTTTTCTTTCTGTCTGCTCACCTGGAAGCCAATGTTCTGGAGGTGAGGGTGGAGGTGGTCCAGCACTCTGCGGCCATCAAATATAAAGGCCGGCTTCAGCATCTTCTTGTAAATCTTTTCATAGTCCAGCTCCTATGGTGGAATTTGAGGGTTATGACGACTTAAAGGTTTTTTTTTTTTTTTATTATTCCAAGATGGAAGCAATTTATAAAGATGGTAGGAAAACAATGTGTGATTGTGACCTTAAACATGTCCCACTCAGTGCAGATGACCAACGCGTGTGCACTCTGGCAGGCCTCGTAAGGGTCTGAGGTCACAGTCACCAGCTCCGACACTAAGAAGAAGAAGAAAACAGTGAAGAGTTGCAGGTTCTCATCTCAGCTAGTTATCAGTACAGCGTAGCATTCAAGAGAAGAAATGACAAATGAAGAATGTTTTTAAGAAAAACATTCAAAATGAACCATTCAGCTATATGTCAAAATATATCAGGAATGACTGGGACAACAATTTCCCTTGGGATAAAAAAAGTTCTAAATTAAATTAAGCCAGCAAATATTCATCATTTTTAGGAGCTGGGACCGCTGAATTATTTGGCATTTTTCCTAAACCTGACTAAAATATTATTAAAAAAAGTTGACCATGTTTTTTTGTGGGTGGTACTGGAAGCTGCCTAGGGGCTTAAAAATGGAGTCAGCAATTCTAATCCAATACACTTTTTTTTTTTTTTTGTACAAATTCAGCAAACATTGAAACTGAAAAATGAAAAACCGGTGTTCATACACAGCCATGTAACCACTGACCATGCAGTCACAGCATTTGTTGTCTTCCCTCTTCTTTCTCGAAGTATTTTACTAAAAAAAAAAAATATTTTGCAGAAATACAGAAATACCTTGGTAAGAACACTCACCTCTTTCTGGGTTGTCCTCTGAGATGTTGGGCTGGGAGAGGTCATGAATTATTTGTTCCTTGAGAACTTTGGGGTCATAGATGAACAGCTTGGCTCCCTCATCCATCAGGTACTTAGAGATGTAGATACTGGAAGACTCCCTGGAGTTGCCACACACACACACACACACACACACAGACACACACACTATGTTTGCAGGAGTAAAGTGTGATCGTACAAATAATCCTAGGTTAATGATCAACATAAGGCTGTTGAAAAGAAATATAGAAGAAAATAACAGCGGTGACAAATGTCTACAAGGATGTGATGAAATGAGACTAACCTTGTGTCACCTGTGTCTTTTTTGAAGGAGAAGCCCAGCAGAGCAAGCTTTTTACCAGTAACAGTGTTGAAGAGGCAGTCAATAATCCTGCAGGCAAACCGCCTCCTTTGGTACTCATTCATGTCGATCACCTGAGAAAATCACAAACAGATTAGAGAAGGCGAATACAGCGAGCAGAGAAAAATGAGGTGCTACTGCGTGTGGTGTAGTTCTCACCTGCTGCCAGTAGGAGGCTACTTCGGGCAGGTTGAGGGCCTCGCACAGGTACACCAAATTCAGCACGTCCTTCTGGAAACAGCTTCCACCAAAACCTGACCGGGGTGTTAAAGAAGCAAAGAAGGCAACATTTAATCTGCGTTTTAACAAATACAACTTTACATAAAGGCTCACTTTAAACATCTTTTGGACGCGTTTCTTACCTACACTGGCTTTGAGAAACTTGCTGCCTATTCTCTGGTCCATACCAATTGCCTTGGCAACCTCCTCCACATCGGCCCCGGTGGCCTCACAGAGAGCACTGATACTGTTGATGCTGCTGATGCGCTGTGCCAGGAATGCATTGGCTGCCTACAAAAGCACACATTACTTTTTTGTTAGATTGTACTTATGACAACTACAAAATAGTAAAGGCCACACAAAGGAAACAATTAGGAATACATTAGTCAAAGCAAATGAATCAACTATTCTGATAACCAATTGTTTTAGTCATTCTTCAACCAAAAGTACCAAATATTTCCTGATTCAAGCTTCTCAAATGTGAGTTTGATACTTTTCTTCGTCATAAAAGATAGTAAACTGAATATCTTTGGGTTATGGACTATAGCCTGACAGTTTTTGAGGCTGATATAGTTATCAATATCTGGGAGTGTAAAAAATTAAAATGTATTTAAACATAAACGCATAACAATCATTTTATAACAAAATTATTTATCGAGACAATACTCATCAAATTAAATAAAATTGAAACAATGAAAATGATTGTTAGTTTCCGCCCTACGCTCACCAGTTTGGACAGCTCGGATGACCACGTGTTGGTGGTGATGATGCGTGCTTTGGGGACCCAGTGTTCATAGACGGCACACAGCGCTCTGATTGCCCTTTGACCTTCGGCTGTTTCGTCTCCACCAATCAGGACGCGGTCTGGCTCCTTCAGATCCCGCACTGCTGTTCCTTCTGCGAGGAACTCTGGGTTGGACAGCACCTAAAGCAGCGGCACAACGACTTTAGAAACTTGCAGAACAACAGATATCAGCGTTTCATTCTTATTCAATAATACACACTTGTAGGTTGAGGCTGGGCTTGGTGTTGGCATCAAATATCCGCCTAATGCTCTCAGCAGCTCGAACCGGGACGGTGCTCTTCTCTGTGACAATCTTGTAACCATCCGATACCTCCACAATCCGTCGGGCACACGCCTCGATGAACTTAAGATCAGCCGCACGACCCTTCCCCATCCCATAGGTCTTAGTTGGGGTGTTCACCTGTGGGTGGAAGTACAACCACTCCCATGAATTCATTTATGCGTCATAAATGTCAGATTTATATCTGACGCTGGTCAAACTGTGCGTCAGGAAGTGTGCAAGGGGTTAACTGATGGACTCACCGAGATAAAAACGAGGTCTGCGTCCCTGATGGCTGAGTCTATGTCTGTAGAGAAAAACAAATTTCTCCCTCTGCATGATTCAACCACCTCTTTCAGACCCGGCTGGAGTGTGAGGAAGAGGGGAAAACCAGACAGGGAGGGTGTGTCAGTCAATGTGTAGGAAAAACATGGCACAAACAGTTCCAATGTAATACAAGTTCTCAATGACTGGTCAGTGAACTGCCCTTCAGTCATGATGATGTAATACCTTGTGGTCGTGGTTGACATAGAGAAGTTGCGACACCGAGCAATCTGGAACTAATTTATGTTTCATTTATCCCACTATCGGAGCATTGTTGTAAAAAAACATTGGCTGGAGCAGTTGCCTAGCTTCATCTACTTTTTCCAACACTGTTAAAAGTTGTTAAAACCTCGCCTAGAAATCTAGACGCACCCTAGTGGCAGCAAATTTATTTTGCAGCCAGAGGGGTCTAGGCACTCTCCGTTGGCTTGGGAGCTGGAAAAACCAAACTCTGGTCAGGCCAATCACATCGTGTATAGAGTCGGTAGGCGGGCTAATGGCTGCTGCTGCTGGGAACAGCAGTCTTCTGGAAGACTTGGAGTTAAGCTTTTCTTTGCGAAAAGAACGGCACTGAAATCATTCTTAAAAAAGGAAGATGTGTTCGGAGTTTTGCCGACTGGATACAGCAAAAGTTTAATCTATCAACTAGCTTCGCTACCTTCTTCGTTGCTCTGCCTGGTTGTAGCGCTATCCTATTGCGTGCAGAGGGAATTTGAAAGACAGCCGTTTATCCCGCCCCTCGGATTGAGCCCCGTCGATGGTGAGTTCCCAGACCCAACATCTTGATGTGGGTCTGGCTTGTCAGGCTAGTTAAAACCGGCAACTACTTCAAGATATATGGCTCTCAAAAGTGAGTTAAGAATATAGAGGAAAACCCCTAATAAAATATGACCCACTGTTTGTTAAAGTTTTATTATTCATGCTATAATACCTTCAGCTCAGTTTCTTTGAACAAGTACATTGATATGATACCTCATATATGGGCAGAGTGTCCGAGTTCCAGGCTTTGATGCGGGACTCATTGACATCCACGACGGTCACTGTGATCTCTGGACACATGTTGGCGATCACACTACATGTTGGGCCTCCTACATACCCAGCACCAATGCAACAGATCTTCTTTATCTTAAACATCTGCAAATGTAAAGAGACAAGAGAATACAGAAAAAACATCTTAAATGAGAGAGTACATAAACCTTTTACTACAGAAGTTTTAAGTAACTTTGGGTTGGGTTTTTGGGGCCGGTAGTACTGATAAATAATGATTTGCTCTTAAAGGCAAGACCATTCAGCCTATTTTTTGTTAGTGTGAAACACTAACAAAATATACAATATTTTGTATATACTTGTTTCTGTATGTATTGATTACTTCATATTAAATGTGTTTATGTATGCACCAACCACCAAGGCAAATTCCTTGTAAGTGTTACTTACTTGGCAATAAACCCTTTTTCCGATTCTCTCTTCTTTTTTTAAATTCCTGTTCAAATCAAACAACAAAGTCCACCAATTCATTTGACTTAGTCAATCGACAGAAAAATAATCGGCAACTACTTTTTATTTTTAAAGCAAAAATGCCAAACATTTAGTTATTCCAGCTTGTGGAATGAGGGTTTTCTGCTTCTCTGTGTTATGTGACAGTTTAAGCTATAGTAGGTCCTTTATTTTTGGCGTAATTGTGCACAAATTCCATAATAATCTTTCATCATATTGTAATAAGTGGTCTGAAAGAGAGTTCTGCACCTCCTCTTGGCTCCGATTTCAGGTGTAAAATAATCTAGCTGTGACGGGAGACTTAAGCCGCATTCCGACCAAGTAGTTACAGGAACGTAGTTAGGAAAAGTCCACTTCTAAACAGATCTACCAACTACTCTTCCCCCAAAATCGTTTTTTTACAATTGCATTCACACTGGCGAAGTGGCCATATAGGGACTCACTGGTAGGAGGGGTACGGGAGTGATGCAAGCACAGGAACGGTCTTTATAGCGTTAAAATCCGAAAACAAATACACCAAGAAATGTATGAACTAAATACTAAATCTAATGTATATAACATATTTGTCATGATTTAAAGGTACTCTAAGCGATGTCATGGCCGAGCGACGAGCTAGCGGCCGGGGCAGGCGCCTGCTGGCTGTCGCCTCACTTCATGGAGCTTCTCAACTCCGAAAACTTTGAAGGTCAATTCGGCATCAATTTTCGCAAGACTGCCTATATTCGAAATCTAAACAGTTAATTTGAGAGAGAGAGAGAGAGAGAGAGAGAGAGAGAGAGAGAGAGAGAGAGAGAGAGAGAGAGAGTTCTGCGCATACAACATAATATTGGGATTTAGGACATTTTGATAGTGAAAACAACTGGTAGATTAATTGATAATGAAAGTAATCATTCATTAGTTGCAACCTTGTTTAAAATGTAACAGTACATTTCCATTCATCTGTCCATACATTCCACTGTGCTAAAAAGTGTCAACTTTAAAGAAGACCTCAATTTACTACTACGAGCAAAGCTCCATCGGAAAACGTAAGCTTGCTTTATTTCTACAACTTTGATCTCTGTTTCTAAACCATCCTGTTCAAGCCTCCGAATGTCATGGCTCACCAACTCATCAGTGCTACAGTAACTTACCAGTCGCACCGTTACAGCCTGGTAGAAAATAAAGAGCCTTTCATTGCAGCTCAGCCACGTCTTACAGAGATGAAAACTGACCTTTTATCCCAGATACCTTAGCTAGTTCACGTTAACTGTGCTGCAGAGGAAGTGTCACTGTTTGTATGGTAACATTACGCACTGACAGGACCATAAGTACGCTAGTTTACCTCTTATTCCTATTGGTGAGCGAGAGAACTAAACACAAGAAACAAATGAATGGACGTATATAGCTAGTCAAGCAGCTAGCTAGCAACCGTGAGCTAACGTTACATTACCTCTGCCAACTCGACAGTCAGTCAACTTCAGGAAAGCGCAGATTATGTTAGCTCCTCTCTTTGACGTTAATGTGTCGAAACAGCCGTCGGTTCCGGAGCCGGTGATCGGTTACAAACAATGTTAAATGTCTTTAACTAAAATGTAAACTAGCTAGTGCTCGACGAACAAACTCACAGCAGCAGCGTTTCTCTCACAGCTGTCTCCTGCACTACCTTTACCTAAACTTAGGGTACGTAGTTCTTATACACTACATAGACAGTATATAAGAATGGACCAACAGATCCCGTTGCTCTGGACGGAGACCAGTGAAGGATATTAGAAGCACTTTTCCGGTGAGCGCTGAGCGCTACTGCGCAGCCTCCAACTGAGAGAGACAACGTAAATGTGACGTGAGCAACCTGTCTGAAAGTTGTAAGTCTTCTGGTAGCTGTGCCGAGAGAAATCTCAATCATTCCCAATCTTGCAGAGACGGAGAGCGTAGGTATATGTAAGGAGATAACATGGACACAGGCTAATTATTGCTAACTAAAATGCCAGTTAACATTAGTAATTAAACTTAAACAGCTAATGTAAGTCGAAACTGCCTGCACGCTTCTCCTGTACTATACGGTAATTCCTCTACTATGCGACAGTAAGTCACGTGGTTATGACACAATCGTTAGCCTATTTTTTTACAAAAACGTCTGCTACGGAGCCATAACGTGAGCTACAAGGTAATGGAGCCTTTTATACATTGTCGTGTTTGTTTAGAAATAAACAATGGACAAATAACGTCTTTAAACGCTTCAGATGTAAAGTTATTCGCTGTAAAAGTGACGTCAAAATGAATGGCAGTCAATGGAATGCTAACGTCGGGTGATCGCTTTGTAGCATCAAAATGGCGCCATAGGAGGTTTGAGCTCTGGCTCCCCTTGGTACACTACCACCTCAATCTTCATGAAACCAAGCAGCCCAGGAGACACTTCCGGTGTGATATTTTCAGAGTAAAAGTACAACATTATTCAGGTTCCTCTTCCATTAATATAAAATACAAGCAACACTTTTCTGTATAACGCAAACCATTTTAACGCTGGTGGAGAAAGTATTCAGATGCTAAAGTAAAAGTCCTGCATTGGAAAATGTATTACTAGTCAGAAAAATGTACACAAACTACAAGTAAAAGTACTAAATGCCGAAAAATGGCCTCTGTGACTGACTATTATTTATAATATAATTCGATTACTATTACTCATGCATTAATGTAAAATAGGATTGTACTGTCAAAGTTGGTTGAGGTGGAGCTATTTAAAACAAAAAATGTTTTACAGGACTGCAACTAATGATTATTTTCATTATGGATTAATCTGGTGATTATTTTATCGATTCATCTATTGATTGATTGATTGGAATATAAATTATTATATTATTATTAAAATTATTTTAAGAATACAATTATTACAATGACTAAATGAAAAAGCAGCAAATCCTTACATTTGTGAAGCTGGAACCATGACAATTTTTTGCATGAAAAATGACAAACGATTATTAAAATAGTGCCAAATGCCCATATTAATAACATAGGGTTGTAATGTTCAGGTATCTGCATACTTTTGGTCATGTAGTATGATAATCATTTTAAAAGTCAAGAGGGATCTCCATCCTCACATTTTTACAGGAAGATGATGTCGAGAAAGCTTCATAAGTGTCAAAGTGTTGCTCTCATTAGTTTATTGTGTTATTTTTTATTCTAAAGTAAATGTTTTGGATGACGAAACAAATGCAATGAAAATAAATAAAAACCTTAAAATAAAAACAAACAAATCCACTAATGAAGTCATGTTTAACAAAAAAAAGTTCTAAGCGTTAAACAGATCAGTTTCTAAGACTGTGTGATGATTTGGAGCCTTTTGTAATCTAAAGACAAAAATAAACTACGAGGAATTCAACAGCAGTTCAACAATAAACAGTACATGAATCAGCAGACCAATTATAATAGACCTTTACATTAATATGTTTGCTTATTGCTGCTTTACATTCAGATGTGGTAATATCAGACCACCACATTTATAAAAAGGGTTTGTTATTGCAAGTTTCCTCTGATATTGACATGTTACCATGTCACAGGAACACAAACGTTTTCTAACTTTCTAATCATACTGCAACATTTCATAAAAATATAAACTTGCACTAGAGCTGCTGGCTACTACAAAACCTGATAAAGAATATATAATTTAACAGCTGCCATCTAAATATGTTTAAAACACAACATACAGTACAAAACTTAAAACTTAGGATGTAACATAGAACCCACAGATATTTTAAGGGTGGTATGTTACATGTCATTTTCGAAATGGTATAGTTTTATTCGGAGGACTCCACGGAGGAGGTGGACTTTCGTGGAGTATTGCTTGTATTTGTCTTTCTTCTCTTTGTCTCTTCTGTTCCAGATCTTTCCGTACCTGTTGGATCAATATTCAGAAATATTAACCCTTCAACATGCCTTCTGTAATATAGACAGCATATCACTTGTCCCACCACACTGCTACACGTCTGTAAAGATGCATATTGCTCTGTTTTCCTGGCAGCTTTGGGGCACTCAGATCACTGCCTGGTTTGTCTTATTCCAACCTACAGGCAGAAACTAAAATCTGGAAAACCTGTAGTTAAAACAGAGGAGAAACGGGGCGCCTGGGTAGCTCACCTGATAGAGCACACGCCCATATATAGAGGTTTACTCCTCAACGCAGCGGCCGCGGGTTCGACCCCGACCTGCGGCCCTTTGCTGTATGTCATTCCCCCTCTCTCTCCCCTTTAATGTCTTCATCTGTCCTATAAAAATAAAGGCCTAAAATGCCCCAAAAATAATCTTAAAAAACAACAACAGTGAAGTATTGGACCAGCGACGCAAAGCATGTTTTGAATGCACCGATTGGAGTGTTTTGAGGCTACAACTGACTTGACACTGTGACATCTTACATTAGCTTTTGTGAAGAGATGTGTGTCCCTACCAAGACATTATGCACATACAATAATAACAAGCCATGGTTCACAGCCAGACAACTTTGGCAGGCCAAGCAGAATGCCTATAGAAGAGGAGTTGCCCTGTACAAGCAGGCCAGAAACTCACACTCACTTACACAAAGGAGATCAGATGCATACATACTTACCTCCAGTATTCTATTTATTATTGTTATGTAATTGCCCTCTTTTTCTGTTTTTAAATTATGCATATATATGTAAGGTATATGGAAGTACTAGAAGCGTAGAGTCAAATTCCCTGTATGCAAAAGCACACTTGGTCAATAAAACGGATTCTGATGCCTTTGATATAAACACTTCTTTGAGGACTGGCAGATCTCAGAAAACTGTCAGCATTATGGAAGAGAGACCATTTTTCTGAAAAACAAATAAACAGCCACCACCTTTGATGCCCGTTTATCACTGGCACCACAAGTAGTTCTACTTACCAACCAGTTTTCATACATCTCTAGAGCCATTTTATCTCTCTCTTCTTTCATGTAACGTTCCTCCTCTGCTTTATTTTGTATTTTTTCTTGCTCCTTCGTGAATTTTTCATGGAGGACATCTTTCTTCTTTTCACGCCTTAAACATTTTTAGCACAAAAAAAAGTAACAATAGTTTAGATGATAAAGATACAGGTGATGAAATGTGGCTAAACATCAAGCTTTGGCTGCCATCTAGTGGTTGATACAGACTGATATTCGCCCCATGCAGCTATTTGAAATGCACTACTTTTATTAAGGTTTAAATACTTACTTTCAGACCCCAATCAACTGTGTAGTAAAAATGTACAGTAGGACAATGCTACAAACAATGTATGCAATCTAGCCATTCTAGCCACTAAATGACAGTAATGTGTGACGTTTGTTTGTTTTCTGGGTAGAACAGCAGGCATTCAGAAAATTTGCTTCTAAGCTGTCAGACTGTATTGGCTCTACCGTTAAAGCCAGTGTTTGTTTCTGTTAAAAAGTCAATTTACACTCACCACTCAGAAAAAGCAGATTTGCGGTCTCTCTTTTTTTCATCCTCCTGTTTTTGTTTTCTAAACTGAAGCTTACTTTCAGCTTCTCTTTGTTTTCTGAACTTTTCTTTGAGTAGCTGATCATGCTCGAGTTTCCATTTTTCAAACACCTGCAATGTTTATAACATCACTCATTCATTTTACATCTTCCGACAGATTATTATAGCTTAGAATAAGAATAACACACAATATATCAATCAATTTACCTGTTTAGCAGATTGCTTTTTTTCTTCTTTCTCTTCGATCGCTCTTTGCTCTTTTGTGATCATATCTTGCTTTTCTTTGGCTTTTGCTTTGAGACTCTCTGCTTTCTTTTCTTTCCAAGCCTGGTATGATGCAACAGCATCTTCCTTTTTAGCCACTTCATCCTGTTTGTTTTTGGAAAGATAGCAAGCAGCGTGCATATATGTTAAAATAACCAGTGGGTGTCTTTTAAAGTGTCGTATAACAGCAATTTTACAAAACTGATTATTCACCATTTTCTTTTTTTCTTTGAGGATTTCCTCCTTCTTCTTTCGTTGTATGTTCTCTTTTAACTTTTCCTTTTTCTTTTGAAGCCATTCCTGTTAGGAGTACATGTAAGTGGGCAGGGATTTTAGTTGATAGATAATGCCTCTACTGTCATGTTAAAAAAAATCTGTGTACAAAACACATGTACATCTTTGTTGTCCAGGTGCTGAGGAGAGAAAACATACTCAGATATCTGCCTCCCAAGGACTGGCAAAACACTTTCATAAAATGTGTTAGTATTAGGAAAAGTACAACATTTTCAAGCCCAAATTGGCTCTTTAGGATCCATTCCTCTTTACCGCCTGATAATAATGTAATAAAATCTGAGGATAATGTTGTAACATAGAAATTACCAATGGAGTGTTTAATAGGGTGAAATAAATCACACTCTACTTATGATAAGTATATTCTATACATCTTATATACCTGCAATCAAATCAATATCAGTGTCTGAGCATACAGTGGAGCTCCTCTAGATAGTGCTGAGGAGAACTGCACTGGTTGCATATTGTCCTTCACTATAAAACACATAACAGGAAAAACACTGTGAAGATTGAAGAACTGAAGACTGTGAAGAACTTCAGCAATGTGGAGTCTTAACACAGGCTCATTATCACACTGACCTGGTAAATGGCAGCTCTGAGTGTATCCGCTGCTTGAGGCTGAGACTCCTGTAGTGAGACTTTACGATCCAGAAGTTTGAGAGATCCCAAATACTTTGATTCCACTTTCCCGGAGCACACACTCTGAGATCTCTGAGTGGTCTTAGAGTGAGAACTTGATGTCCTAATTTAAACAAAATGATGGTCAGTCAGGTTACTACCCTGTTCTATCCACAATGTTTTAGAAGTATCTATTGTTGCAGCTTGTTTACCAACCTAGTATCAAAGGATTTTTCATGGACATGAGAGAGTTGATGTGAGTGATCTACTGAGTCCGCCTGAAACAAGACAATGAACACATTTAAAAAAAAAAAAACTAAGAATAATCAAAATAAAAGGCAGAGCACATCTAACATGACACTAACACAGTCACACCTGATAATAAATGACTTACATTAAACTCTTCAAATGATGTGGAGTACTTTCTCTCCTGTTCTTTGTGGTCATCGGAAATAAAGCCATCTAAAACAAGAAATTAAACATCAAGAAGATTCATGAGCTCAAAATACAATACCGGAAATAAGGTTATGGTTCTGAGGAAGCCAATGATTACCTCTGGATCCAGAATCTGTGGACTTGGTGAAGAGCGATGACTGCTCACTCTTACTTGAAGAGGATTTGCTGAGGCTGCATGAAACTGCGTAATCTCCTTCTGTCCACTTCGGTGAAACGACATAACAAACGTGCTACAATTAGATGTTTCAACTCAAAAATACTGAACAACCAAGCAATGATGCCTGCGTGTGGACCAAAGCTCCTTACAGCAATGTTGCTGGACATGTCAGTAGAGAGGGGAATGGATGCAGAGGAAGTCTGGGGCCTGCTGAGATCCTGACATTCAGTATCTTCAGCTATCTTCTCTGCAGCGTGATGGCTCAATCCAAGAGTCCTTTGCCTCGGTTTAGGCCTGGGTGGCTCCCTCTCTGTATCTGAATAATGACAGTTTGTGGAAATATAAATTCAAAACTCTGCAGGAAAATCTGACAAAAGTAACATGTGCCCTTTGGGACTTATACATGGCGCAGGTAAACAGACCTGCTGAGGAAACGTGTTTGAGGTCAGTTGCTGATAACTGGGGAGTCTGGGAGCTTTCTTCCAGAACAGAGTTGCTCTTCTCTTCGGGACCTGGAGTTTCCATCACACTGTTGTCAGACGATAAGGGCAATGGCATGTCCAGTAGAGTGTCATCTGATGTTTGGTATGACAGAGACTTACTTGAGCTCTCTCTTGTGATTTGAGGATCGGTAGATTCCACATCACTGCTTTTAAATCGTACGTAATCTTCACTGACATTTGTGGAGTGTTTCGAGGAAAACGAGTCATTATAATTGTTGTTTCGACCGGTGGAAGAGTCGGTTGGCTCAGTTTCACGTGACTCTGTTGCCGTCGTGTCTCCCGATGGAGAGAGGATTCTTTGGGTTTTCAGAAATGAAACTCTCTTCGTCCTACCGTGTTTGTCTTCATCGTCTGAAATCTCAAAGTCGTTGATTTTGGATTTACTCTTCCCAACCTTAAACGCACCAGCCCTCT